>JASCZW010010784.1:0-34841 GCA_034211315.2 Aedes japonicus | reverse complement strand
AAAGTCTTTGAGTTTCACCAAGCCTTCAAAAACAATATCCCGACTCCGAACACTGAAGAAGTCTGTAAGTCGCAGACCTAATAGGCCTATCTATCAGAGGATGTAACGTTTTGCGTTAAATAATTGTTGAGCTTTCCATTAATGTAATAATGTTTCAATAATAAATTAAAAAGCTCGCCTTGATAAAATCGAGCTATTCTTGTGCCCAATTCACGATCTTGAAGAATGATATAAAAGCGTCACTAAGCATATGCCAGTCAAGGTGGTGGATTCCTTCCTGCCTCGGCCTACTCCGCATGGGGATGCTTTGCAAAAGATTGTGTGTTTGTTTCAAAATAGGGGAAAATGGTACATAACGCACCGCTTAAGCAACATCGTGAATAACTAGGAAATAGAAGCTGAAATTTAAGAAAAGTTATTGAGTACCCGGGTAGAGGTGAATTGCAAACCAATAACATAATAATAACATATCTTGCCATCTCAACTAGATTTGACATTTTTGACTTATTCAGGGATAACACTTAATTGCAATGTAACTACAAAATATGTTATCATTACTAGTTTTATTGTTATTTAGGTATTTTATACATAAGTTGAAAAATCATTTAATAACAACTGAATGGTAAATTTTGCCATCATAACTAATTTGGTTTTCATTAAGTTATTTTGTTTCTTTTGCGCAATTTATGAATTTAAATGAAAGAAGTGATATGCAAGGAAAGATATTTTAAACTATTGAATTAAATATTCTGCCAAAAAATGTAAATTCAAAAATAAATATATTGTATTACTTTCTCTTTTTATTTTAAGTCAATAAACAAACAGACATCAATCAACTTAAGTGCGAATCTTTCACTTTTATATATAATAAATTATTTTTTCAGACAGTTTTATGTGCATATTTATACATTACTGAATGGAGTCGTTAATTTTCATCATTTTATTGAAGAGCTCTTCACAGTGTAGCAGTTGATCAACAATGTTGTTAGTGCTGTCCTTATCACATAGAATTTCTTGAATATTGTAGAAATTTCCGTTCATATAGATCCATGAGTTATCATATTGGAAGCCTTGGCATGATTTGTTTGGAAATGAGGAAGAGAACTTACCATTCACCAGTTATTCCTATTTAAAAACTAGAATTATCATTATTTTGATTTTTAGCGTTAACGATTGAATTTACCATTATTTACACCTTCTAGAGAACAACTCATTGTATTATTATTATATTATCCACACCTCGCTAATAACCCATTATGCAATTCTTCTTTTGTAAATATTTTGTTCTTAGTTTGTTCTTATAATGGCAAAATTTGTTATTTCTTAGAAATTCCCTCGAACTATTTCAGTTATTATTTTTGTTGTTTTAACTCTTATCTCAAACAAACTAATGTAAAATTTTGCCATTCAGTTATTTTGCATAAATGGTAAAATTTGTCATTCATGTGCAGTTCGCTTCTACCCGGGTATGGTGCACTACGGTGTTTTTGTTGTAGATCAAATGTGATTCAAATTCAAAACGATGATTTTTTATGATTTTTAAAAATCTTTTCCAATATGATCCGAGGTAAAACGCCTATTTAATTGCTCAATATACCCAAAATTGGGTAAGCACACCACAACATGGATGTGATGTACATGACACCGCTTGAAAGGTAAAAACACGGCTATAAAAAGTTACTCATTAGAGTTGTAAATTGGGGAGGTTGAAACATTTAGCCTCATCATCTTAGCTCGGTTTGGTAGTCAAGCAGCCAATCGGTATAGCAGTGCTTCCCAAACTGTGCGCCGCGAGCGAATTTAAAGAAATGGTCCTCAACTAGCTTAGAACATAGTCTAAAAATATTGAAATTTTCGTTTTAAACTTTTGATCAAATGATTTAAAATCAGAAGATATTAAATATACATGAATCTATCTTCGGCGCTCAGAGAATACTCTAAAATCTTTTTTGATTCAATCGGCTTTCACAAATGAATGAATGCATTGTTTTGTGCTTTTCGTCAACAGAGCGCGAGAGAAAATATCTCAGCAAACACTGTGCACCGACGGTCATATGAATAAGGTCTGTATCCGCAATAATCCGGACACCTCAGAACATGAATAAAACATAAATTTCGTATTATATTTCCATCGTAGTTGTTTATTTGAGACTCGTGAGATGTGTTTTAACAATTTGTGAAGACAAAACATAGTTATTCGGTATTTGCATACAATTTTCGAACTTTGCGCTTAACTCCGTCCATTAGGGTTTGTACAGACTCTTCAGAAATCGTAGAAGCCGTCTTTGTCCAAATTTACTAGAAGTGTTTGATGTCTTTGATTCCTTGCTTCTTTCCAGAAAGCTTCCGCTTCATCAGAGCCCAATATCTCTCGATTGGTCGTAGCTCTGGGCAATTTGGCGGGTTAAAGGTTTTTGGTACAATGTTCACTTGCAGACACTCTTTCTGATAATTCTCCTTGTTGATTGTGACTGTAGTGACGAAAGATTTACTCTTTTTGCCACACGTGCAAATTGCTTGCACACTGAGGTATTTTTGGGAAATTTCGATACCTTCTTTGCTCTGAAATGCTCAGTTGTAGTATTTCTGGACATAGCAGAATAAAAAGCCAGCCCTCGAAGCTGCTTGAAACCCTCAGGACATAAGTTTCATCGTCCATAACAACGCATGAAAACTTCGTCAAATATTCGCATGATAAAAACGTCGAGCCCGTGATTTTGTTGTCTGCTAAGTTCTGTTTGTCGTTGCGATTTGGAACTGTTTTTACTTTATACGACTTAAATTTCAAACGTTGTTTTGATTTTTGGAAAAAACCAGGCTACATCCTTATTCTACGAGCCACCGTTCGAATGGAGAGATTTGAGTTTTCGTTAATATCCTTTTCACCTTTCGGTCCATGAGCAGGAGATCAGCGCGTCCAATGGTTTTGTCACTTCTCGGTTTCCTCTCCACCTTCAAACGTTCCGAAAATGATTTGACCACATCGTCAACAGTGGATTTAGAGCAAATTTGCCGTACGCCCGTACAAAATTCGCTCGCGCACTTGTTTTTCTTTCGTCGCCATCTTGAATACTAAAAATGAAATGTAAACATCAATCATAGTCTGTTTCATCATAGACTCGCAGCTATACCAGAGTGAATTTTTTTCATTCCTACGTGCAGTATTTCAAAGTTACAATAATTTTGAAGGTGTCCGGATTAATCTGAATACAGATTTTACAGGTTTTAGATATATTCTCAACAATGCTGGTTTACCAGTTTGTTGATGAGTTCTGGTAGATGTTTATACTTGTGTACAGATGGAGGTAGTGGCTTCACATAGTTGAAATCTGCCATGATGAGAGCTTCCATTTTGTGGTACAACTGCTTTACTCTTTGAGCATTGAGCTGCTTTGAAGAAACGGCTAATCTGCTAATCAACTTCACATGATTGGCCAGCCTGTTTCGGAAATACCGAGAATTTCTGCGAACTTTTACGGATCTGTTATAACGACGTCGCGCTTTGTTGCCAGTGTTGCTGCTACCGCTGCCTCCAATTTTTCGTCGATTCACGCTCACCTTAAACGCATCCTCGAGGTTGGTTAATGAGGTTTTTCCAGTATTAGGGAAATCGGGTAACATGGACAATTTACTAAAATCAACCCTAAACGAAACCATCATTATTCGTTTTTCCGGACATTTTTACATAAGTACAGTGCAAGTGAGTGTAATATTGCCAACGGCGACCTTCAAAACCGCATGGTATGTAAGATTATTAAATGATGAAGTGAATTCGGGTAAAATGGACAACTTACTGAGGTCAGCCCTAAACGAAACTATCACCATTCGATTCTCCGTACATTTAACGCAAGTACAGAGCAAGTGAGAGCAGCTTTACCAGTGCCGATCTTCAAAACCGCATAGTATATGAGTGTTTTGAAGTATGGAGGGAAATTGGGTAAAGTGGACAATTTACTGAGGTCAACGCTACACAAAACCATAACCATTCGTTTTTCCGGACATTTTTACATAAGTACAGTGCAAGTGAGAGCAATATTACTGGTGTCAATCTTCCGAACCACATGGTATATGAGTTTATGCATGTGAAAGGGAAAATCGGGTAAAATGGACCACTTCCTGGCATCCTTTCAAAGTAAAATTTGTTCCATACAGTTCTTCAGCTTTTTGGAGTAATTAGTTGCATTCTAGTTTGCACCCAAAATGAGGAGAGAAAATGGCAAAATGGGACATTTACAGTGGTTAACCTTAAATGAAACCACCACCATTCTCCCCGATTTTTTTTCCATAAGATAAGCTAATTATCAGGACTCCTACCCAGCGCCGTCTAAATTAATGGGATTTTGGATCCATTTTGCCCACTGTGCATCGGTGTAAAGCTTGATTCAATAAATATCTGAACCCAAACAAAAAACAAACCTATCTCAGCACCATAAAACTGAAATAAAAATGTTGAGTTCTTAAAATGAAGGTCACTTATTGCACTTTGATGGAAAATAGTGAAATAAATATTCCGACTCTGACACTGAAGAAGTCTGTAATTCGCAAACCAAATAGGCCTAGCTGTCGAAAGATGTAAAATTTTGCGTTTTTGTAGTTGGTAATTGATTTAAATTCAATAGTTATTGAGCTTTAAATTAATGTAACGATGGATCAATAATGACTTAAAAAGCTCGTGTTGTTCAAACCGAGCTAACCTTGTGCTCAATTCACGATCATGAAACATGGCATAAAAGCATCGTTGTTTCTAGCAAGGTGCTTAATCTTAAATAGGCAGTTTAAATTCGCCATACAAATCACTCGGGCGCGAATTTCAAATAATGCTCCTAAGGAATAGTTAAAGAGTAGTCATTTTGAATAAATTAACAGGACTCATATTTAAAACGAAGGCACCGTTTCTTGGCATTTCTTCCACTCGATCATTTCGCTAAAGGATTGGCTGGAAGGCAAAAGTTCGCGATCACAGTTAATTTCGTTTTTTGAGAATTTCTTGTTTGTATTGAGATCCGATTTTAAGGTAAATTAGTGAGTGAATTTTAAACATTTTAAGTGGTGTTAAACGTTTCCTGTTTCTTTTTTTGTTTAGTGGACTGAGATTTTTGAATTGCCAATTCGGCTTGAGTTTTTTTTTTAAATTTAATATATATGGTAGGGAACGGCTTAATCAAGAATGATTCTTTTAATCAGTTGTTAGAAAATAGAATTAAATCCAAGCATGGAAAAAATCAGTGCACTTTGCGCTCATTTCTCACTCACACGCATAAACATTCAGAAGTGAGCGTAACCACGTTTAAATTATTCCTATTCGGTTCATTACTATCCTTCTTTCATTCTAGTCATAGAAAACAGTACAGTTAATGAATCGAACGGTAGCTAGTGTGGACGATTTTTCACTGACTATATTTTACCCGCTCAATCATAAACGATTGCATTCAGTTGGATTCAGCTGAGCGAGATTGATTGAATCACACTCATTTCTTCAAATCATATCTTAAACATCACTCTTTATTTCAAACAATGATCTAACCTGATGTTAAGCAATCTAATGCAACATAAAAACAAAATGGTTAATTTTAAACCGTGTTTCTGCGCTGATCATTCCAGCTGATTGCATTCACTGAGTCAAAATAAAATCATTCGGTGTATTCAAATCGCTTGCAGTGACACATGTTCGTTAATGTCGATGAAATTTGGTTTCGCATGAATCTCATTTTCTCAATTTCTTCAGGATATCATTAAGATCAACCATAGGAAGCATCCTCTTTCGCTATTCTTCATATCGGTGGTGCTCATGCGAGTAAATGAATTTTCCCATGCTTGACTAAATCTCTTACATTTTTCAAATTATTTTACTTTTAATGCTACGAACATAAGCTCTTGTTAAGGGGCTAATGATTCAATGAATAAATAAAGCTTGCTTACAAATTTATTACTGTCATTTGAAGATTTAAAATACACCGTTTAGAAAACCATCAGTCTCCTACCTGCTGAAGAAGTTCGCTCAAATTTTGCCTTTGTGTATTTTGCATTTGTTCGCGTGTACCAGAGGAATGTTTTCATCAGCTCCATCTCACATCTAGGCTTGTTTCCAGAATGTGAAGTTGAACATTGAGTTTAATTTATTTCATATTTAGATAATCTGAAAGCACTTTTTATTTCATGTTTCTTCCAGTCATTTGAGCCCAAGTAGCACAGGTTATTTTAATAGAGCAAAACAATCTCTCTTGAAACAAATTATGGATAATTTTATTTGGCCATGTACCTTAAAATTATACACAACAGGAACGAAAAAAGCGCAAGGGTGGAGCCTATTTTCAACTTGAAATTGTTTGCACAGAGTTGCAATAGAATTTTTTAAAACATTGAAATATTGTAAATCGCGTTGCAACAAAGTGAGATGATACCGATATTAAAAAGAATGCGAGGATAACTTATTTTTAAATGGATATCTTTATCAACCAAATAATAGTGATCAAAATATTGAGAAGTAAAATGTTCTGAAAATCGTGTTGGAATCGGGTTTTTTAACGCTTTCAGATTTATGAATCAAAATTCTGTTCCACGACGAAAATATAAACGCCCTTCAATAAATCCTCGAGAATCGAGCATTGCTAAACTTGAAACAGGGTGAAATTTGTGTGAAATTATGTTTGCATTTGGAAGAATCTGATATTTAATTCATTTAAAGAATGTATCGTTAGAGGTTCATGTAAGGCTCAAACTATGGAGGAATGAGTGAAATTTTAAAATCTCATTTTGTATTGCCAAATTTTGGTATATGGCATCTACGGACAAACCAAATCCACTACCGGCTAAAATAATTATGAGTCCATTCATAACACGTTAAGTGCTTCTATGATATTAACCTACGCAAACATTTTGGCAACAGATGTAAATTGAAAGTGGGTTTTCTTTGTTTACGTTTAACTGATTTACTTATAATTAAAAACTACTGAATTCCACATAATTAAATATTATTAAATTCAATATTAAATTAATCTAATAGCTGTTTCTTTGTTCAAGGAATATTCATAACGTCCTGAAACTAGCTTGATTAGCATAACAAGTAAAACAACAATGTCCCATATCCCAACAACGTAAGTTTCTCAATACTTTGGAACAAATAATTAGAATAATTCAGAAGATACAAAAAAATCAATGGTATGATTGCTTAGAGCAGCATAATAAGTCGTTTCCTTAAGTAAGTTAAGTTGTTTCCTTCCATTGAAGACGAAATACGCGTATCTGTCAAGATAAGCAAAGGTAGTTGGAATTAAATGGAAAATACTAATTTTTCTTCTCATTTTAAGATGAAGAAATGCTAAATTTACAGATTTGTTATTAAATCATATGCCTTTTCTTATTTTTGGCAAGTCACTCGACATTTAACCTTAAATTTTAACATTTAACCTCAATTTTCCCGAATCGGTAGTAAGGGTAACATAACAATTTATTACACTGTGAATTGTATCACAGAAATGCGTTTATTTATATTATATACACTAAAGATAAAGTACCAGCTTAAAATAATTGGTGATTCTTATTTGTAGTGAAACAGTTGTCGGAACAACAAATAAGTAAAACCTTCAGATATCCTTTTTTTAAAATGAATATATAACCTGAATTTCCTTAATTTAAAACTTTTAAGCTGCTACAACTGAAGCTGTGAAACACGGTGTTATACAATATTGATATTAGACAAGTTTGAAACAACTTTATTATGATTCTTTGCGCGTATAATCAATCGACTAATCCATATTTAAAACATTAGGATTCAGATATTGTTGTTTGGGTTTTGCTTTGAATAATCCAGTTGAAAAATATACAATCAAGTACTGATACATTGAAAGTTTTACCAATACCAAAATGTTACTATGTGTTGAATACATTAGGTTATTGTTGGGAACATATTGAAAATTATATCCTTGATTTTAATGTCTATTGTAAACAGTTGACAGAATCTAATACAAACACATAACAGCTGTATCGTTCTTAGCAACTAGTGCATCGCAGCCAACAGTTATTCGAGCCGGACTATCGACTTTACAGCTAGAAGGTAGCTGACTGTCATTAATCGCGATGATAAACAAGAATACGACGGCCAAAGCGCGATCCCGGAGGCTGTACACGACGATGCTGACGCAGTTTGACTGCGTGGTAATGGACGATGAAACCTACGTCAAAGCCGACTACATAGCAACTTCCGACAGGAGTTTTATACGGCTAAAGGAATGGGAAAGGTAGCAGATATTTTCAAGCACACGAACACTGTCAAAGTTCGCTATACAGATAACATCTGGCTTAGCAAACCAACCTGTACCTGTGGCTTGAAAAGCAGCATTTTCATAGCTTCCGGACTGTCAACCAAGAAATATTACAGTGAATGAGTGTTTGAATCATGACGTCTGCTGCCATTCAGCTGAAGAAACACGGTTGTTCCGTACTGTTTATGGCCGGATTTGGCATCTTGCCATTACGGTAAAAAGTGCCATAGAGTGTACGCCACCAACAACGTGCAGGTGGTTCTCATGCGAACAAGATAACCAATCCCAACACGCTAAAGCTCCGTCCAATTGAGAAAGTATCTGGTGCTATTGTCGGAAACGGAATCTATACAGAAGACCGAAAAAAACTGTCTTAAGTGACGTGCAGTCAGTTCAAATGGCAATATCATGGCTTTACTGCGGCGAAGAAGGTGAGACATGGTGGCTGTACAAAATCTGATGGCAAGGGATAACAAGCGTAGGCCCATGGCAATTCGGTATGTGAAAAGCGGAAGCCTAACTGAATATTTTTACCTGAATTTGATACTAATTGAACTTGAAAACAGAAATTTAATTTGATTTTGTTAAATAAACGATTTCATCAGATTTTACGCGATTTTCCTTGACCAAATTTTGACCGTATCACCCTTTAGTGTGCATTTCATTTGGATATATTTCAATCTTTATAACTGTTACGGTAATGTGCAATTGAACGTTGCAAGAACGTAACATTATTTACTGACTTTATGTTGCGTTCTCATTACGTTGCGAATGTGGCTCAAAAAACGCATGTTGAAAACCTAAAGTATCAAAATGCATCATTGGAACAAGAGTGTACCTCATGTGTTATGTTGCCCTGAAGGTCAAAATTACTTCATCATAAACATTACATACACTAGAGAATACAAAGTATGCAACGTGTTGATAAAATTTACTCAGATGCAAGTTTACAAAGACAAACAGGTCTCGACTAACTCTAATGTTTGTTTTGAATGGTCTTAGCAAACAATTTGAGCAACATCAATGAAATATCTTGTATCTCGTATACGTGAAATGAACTCAGCTGTAACAGAATATGCGTTTTGTTACAGCAGAATTACAAAAATAAAACATGAGTACTAAGTAATAAATATAAAAAATGTTTCGTGTGCTACTTGGGTTTGTATCATCAATCAGATATTACAGGTTCAATACCTATGTTCCTGTGGACTAAAAAAGAGGAGGCTGTGATGGTGGTTTGTCCACTTTTTAAACTGCATTAATTAGACACATTGGTCTCAAATAAAGTATTCAAATGTTTCCTAGTATACAAATAAAGTAATATTGCTGATGATTTGCAGTCGTTTTATAAGGAACATTAGCTAATTTGCTTGTTTTAAAGTTGTACAAAAACTGTACTTATCAGTGTCATTGCACCCCTCAATAGAGCTAACATATAATCGATCACCAGAGGACTACTTGGCATGTATTTAGATCTTTTATGCTTTATAACATTTAAAAATATTGTAAACATCATGCCTGCATACATTTTATATCTGAATTATTGTTTTAGTTTATGTAATTATGCAATTCGATGATCTCAATTTTGATGATGGTTTGTCCACTGCGCTGATCGTTGTTTGTCCAGTTGGTTCCTATGTTGACCGCTTGGCGCGCTGCTATTTGTTTATGGTTTCCTTTGCCCGCAGCAGAAGTAAAGTATTTCCGATTTAAGTGTTATTCAGTAGGAAAAAATGACTTTATCGGATGTGAAGAGCAAGTTGTTAACAGCCAATAGTGCTAGCAAAATGTACAATATACCCAAATCGACCCTGTTGATGAAGT
The DNA here is from genome assembly GCA_034211315.2 of Aedes japonicus. NCBI lineage: Eukaryota > Metazoa > Arthropoda > Insecta > Diptera > Culicidae > Aedes > Aedes japonicus. The sequence goes on along the minus strand of JASCZW010010784.1, from coordinate 24,756 downwards.
TAAAAGGAAAACAATGCAAGAGGTACGGCAATGAGTCGACCTTGTGCTGATCTGGAGAAACAACTGGCTGCTTGGGTTCTACTTTGTGCTGCTTCTGGCTGTCCAAAAACGACTAAGGAAATTCTGGATGCTGCCAGAGATCTTGCTTCTTTGGATGGAAACAAATTTCAAGGAGGAACTCCAACATCCGGTTGGCTAAAACGGTAAGTGTTATAAACTACATACGTGGCTTATTTTATGATAATTTTATTTCTATTCACAAATTTTTTAATTTCACGTGCTCCTAAAAGTAAAGCATGCTTGAATGTTAGTGAATATATTTAATTTTGTATTACGATTTATGTTACTGTTATAGTCATTTCAAATGGGGGGCTTCCAGATTTTTTTACATGGCATAATGTTACCCCTGTCAGAGTAATAACATTAATTGTATAAAATTCGTACTTTCATTTTTGGAATAGCTTTTTGAACCGGCATCCCAATATCTCTAAACGGAAACCGGAGGCACTGAGCAAATCGTCTGCTCTACTAACGCATGATCGGTTGAAGGGATATTTTGACTTTTTGTACCGTCAATTTGAAAATTCGGGAAACCTTGAAGTATTGAATCCTCCGTTATCTTGGTGGAACGTAGACGAATCTAATTTCGTCATGAACCCTGTTCCGAAAAAGGTAAACAAGACATCAAAACACCGATAAACTAGCCTTTGTGGAACAGAATGGTCTATGTAAATAATAAGTATTGATTCAATTTTCTTACATTTGAAACTGTCTCTACTAATGATTTATTTATTATTTATTATTCATTAAATAAAACAGATAAAAATGTTTATCCCAATGACAATAAGATAAAATTGAATTCCATACAACAATTAACGCATACATCTTCGGAAACAACGCTTATTAACCTCACGGGATACATTAAAATTAAACACGTTATAATAGCTGTTGAAGACACGAGCCATGCTTAGCACAGGTTCGTATTTGCCGTAGTTGGTCCTTGAGTGCCGGATTGTAAACGTAGGTTTCGTCGTCGAGTGTTGATGTTCAAGAGACTAAGTAAAGTGGAACAGTCGATGTTTCCCTGAAGAAGGTCGCTTTGGCCACCATACGCCTCCCTTCCAACAATTCCAGCTTAATGAGCTTACACCGGCTTTCGTAGCTTGGCAATCTGCGAGGGTCTTGCCAACGAAGATGTCGTAAAGCAAAACGTATAAACTTCCGCTGAACGGCTTCGATCCTCTGGACTGCATTTTGGTAGGAAGGGGACCAAACGACAGCGCAGTACTCCAAAAAAGGACGAACCAAAGAGCAGTATAGTGCCTTCAGACAATAAACATCCTTGAAGTTTTTTGCGAAGCGGAAGATGAACCCTAGCTACGATGAGGCTTTAGAAACTATATAGGCAATGTGGTTCTCGAATAACAGTTTGGTGTCTAGCATTACTCCAAGATCCTTTACTGTTGTTTCACGTTTTAAGCGCGTTCCTCGAAGGATGTAGTCGTGGAGATACATCGCACGTTTGCGGCCAAAAGAGATAGTCGAGCATTTGGATACATTTAAGGTCATTCTGTTTCTCCGGCACCAGTCGTCGAACACTTGTAGTTCCTGCTGAAGAAAGTGGGCGTCTTCTGGACATTTTATGACGTAGTACAGTTTTTGGTCGTCCGCGTAGGATAATTTCAGGCATCTAAGGACCAAGTTCACGTCGTTCATATATAGCAGGAAAAGGAATGGGCCAAGGTGGCTGCCTTGTGGAACGCCGGATGTTACTGAAAAGCTGGACGAGGCATAATCTGAAATCTTCACAGACATAGATCTCCAAGTCAGGTATGAGCGGAGCCAGTTCAACAATTGATCGTGAACCCCCATTTTGTCGTATTTGGAAATTGCAATCTGATGGTTCATTTTATCAAAGGCCGCAGAGAGATCTGTGTATATGGCGTCTACTTGATGACCGAGTTCCATTTCACGGATGATGAACGATGTAAATACGGTAAGGTTGTTCGCCGTTGAGCGCTTGGGCATAAAACCGTGTTGGTCAGAAGAAATAGTGTGTGAATAGTCATGGACCAGCCTTTGGAGAACAATAAGTTCGAATAGCTTAGATACAGCACTTAGTGCAGCAATTCCACGATAGTTGGCGACTGATCGTTTGCATCCCTTTTTCTGTATTGGAAAAACAAACGACTCTTTCTAGCATTCGGGAAACACACCGGATGTCAATGACAAATTGAAAACCGTAGCCAAGGGCACAGCGAGTGTGTTAAGGCAACGTTTCAGAACAATTGAAGGAATACCGTCGGGACCGCATCCAGTTGAATTTTTCATCTGCTTCCCGGCTGAAACTATCATATCACTATGTATAGTGAAAGCAGAGCCAAATACAAAAAAGCGGGGAACATTGCTAGTAGCAGCTTCGAGGCCCTCGGCATCCAGAGTTTCCTCACAGAAGACACTACTGAACTGATTACGGAACAAGTTCGCAATATCCGCGACAGAGTCAGCTTCATTTATGCCATCAGTCATAGTAGAGGGGAAAACCGGTTTACTTTCGCTGTTCATTCACGAACCGCCAAAAGCTTTTCGGTTTCGTTTTGAAACGACTCTGCAATCGAGACTGATGCGAGTTGTATAAGCGGTTATTGAGGTGTTTGTAATCGTCGTTGGCGCGTGCATAGATTGTCCTCGTTGAATCGGAGCGATATTTGCTGTGTTTCCTAAGAGCAGCCCTTTTAACACGTTTCAGATGTTTAAGATCGGAATTAGACCAAGCAGGTTTGGGAGGCTTACGGTTGAGTTTCTTAGGCGCGAATTGATCAACGGCGTACAGCAAAATACTACACATAGTCGAAGCAGCAAAATTCGCATCCCCGTTTGCAAGGGCCGTGTTCCAATTCACGTTCATTTGCTCAAAATCAGCATGGGTGAAGTCATAATAAACTTTTTCGGTGTTGTCGTGGAAGCTGTACTTAGGTTTAAATTCCAGTGTCAGAAGCAAAGGGGAATGATTCCTGCAGCTTTTCACAAGCGGTGTCGGAGCTTGAAGAAAGGAACATCTTTGGCAATATTCTTCGCTGATGAAATAGAGATCCAGCAAACGGTTATTCGCGTTAGGAATGCCAATAATTCGCCTAAGTCTAGCGATAGAATAAGCGTCAAGCAAGGAGAGAGAAGCCGGTCTGAATGACGAACAGGAATTGCCAGGATAGCGGAAGCCGTTAGTATCGATGTTCCATGAAATCGTGCTTACGTTGAAATCTCCCACGATGACGATATTATCGCTGGGTCCCATTTGTGACACGATCCAATCCAAAGAAAGAGCGTGCTTTTCGATAAGGCTTCTGTCGCTAGCACGATCGGGGGGAATATAGACCACGCAAATAAACAGAGTCCCGGTTTTAGTGGATATCGCCACCCAAGGATGTTCAACCGTTGAGTCTTCTGGAGGCTTCAGAAGTCGAGATTTGAATTTTGAGCGCACGAAAAGTAGAACTCCACTACCAGATTTCTTGTTACTATTGAGCGACGATCGGTCTAGCCGGTAGACATTATACGTGTCGTCGAACAGTTGCTTCGATGATGTGTTTATATTAAACCAGGTTTCCGTGAAGGTGTACACATCGTAGCATGCGTCACTGCATGCCAGCTGGTACTCGGCGAGCAAACTATTGATACCACCTACGTTCTGGTAGTACAGAAGGGCTGTCAATGAGGGGGCAGAGGATTCGGCAGGTAGCAATCTGAAAGATGAGGCAGCATCAGCTCGAGCAACGTCATTAGGTGAAGGATACTTGCCATAGATGGCAGCTTGGAGAGCCCTGTCCCCATCACTAGACCCAGAGCCGGGACGACTTTGATGGCTGGACCTAGCATTTGGAACATCGTTGAGACTGGCATTGGGCACAGCTGAGCTAGGAGGGTCCAGGGCTTCCATACTGCTTTGTGACGTGTTGAAGTTACGGTCGATGAATGTTGATGACGAGCTTGGGTGAAATAACAGGTGTGTAGTGGGCTGGTGGACGTTGATAACAGCGGTCTAGTAGAAGCATCGGCAGGAGAAAGAACGCTGGAATCGGAAGATTCATCAGGAAGAGTACGTTCTACAAATTGCGGGTACTTGCCTGAATTCGCAGTTTGGAGAACCTCTTCGTCAGAAGCAACATCAGGACCACGACGACTACGATGAACGATGACAGCAAAAGGCGGGACTGTGTCGAACTGAGAAGAGGTCTCCATGGTACTGATTACTGCGCGTCGCGGTTTAGTTATTCCTCCTCCATGGCGCCATCTCCCGACGCCGACTGAACAGTTCGGGACGTACGGTTCCCCCGTGATGCAAGAGTCGGAGTTTGAGTTTGTGAGTTTGTTGTTGTAATAACTTATAGTAAATGCTCCAATGTATAATTCTCTTCAAGTTTCAAACAATGTATGATTCTCTTCAAGTTCCAAACAATAAATATATTTTCAAAATTCAATATCGTTTACCGGAATTTCCATCAGAGATGGGCATGTTTTTGATTTCCACTACTATAAATGCTAAACACATTTTCTTAGTGACAGCCATTGTCGCCAGAAAGATGACTCCATCACCTGGGCCCTACAAATCGCACTCATTCACACATGAGCCGGGATCAACGGCTTTACTTCCCTTCCGACGGCCAGACGTAGCCAGAGATTTTTTCGCCTCAGAAAAATCCAAGCGACGTCGCAGTCACGCTTATCATACACTACCGGCGCCGGTATGCCAAAAAATTGTAGTAAACTATTCATGAATGGGTCAAAATAATCATCCTGAACAAAAAACAGTTTACGAATGTTACATTCCACTTTAGAATCAGAACATTTTCGCATAAAAAACATTGGCTTTCAAAAGTGAACAAACCACCATCATAAATTATTTATTTTTTAAATCGCTATAACATCCTAAAAGTTTGAGCAAACCAATTTCTTTTGTAATCTAGTAACTAAAGACTAAGAACTTCACAGCAAACACAATCCTGTCACGATTCTAGAGTTTTTTCATGGAGAAAAATCGATTTGTATTTGACAGTTACGTGAAGATATAGAAAATATAGAAACAAACCACCATCGCATACCCTAATATAATAATTTCTTTGCTAGTAAAATACAGTAGTAGTGATCATACATTCTGGAAGAATGTTGCATGATATTGTTATGTGCCATCAAATGTCAAAAATAGTGAGTTAGAGGTGAATTACCCCGATGACCGTATGTTGTTTTTCGTGCCAACTAGATTTTGAGTAAGGTGTGGCCCATTTAGTATTGAAATAAACATGTTTGATTCTTACAGCGACCCTAGTGGTCGGGTTTGTAAACTATGACATCTTATGTGTTCCCTATAACAATAACAACATCAGAAGTTTTTTTTTCGCGGTGTAATTCGAACGTGTTTCAGAGAAATACAAAATGAAAGAAGTAAGAAGAAAAATAATTGTACGCAATCATTTGGAAAACCCTTCGTGTTCTGGGCAAAAACTTACTAGAGTTTTGGGGTTTTCCCGAAATACCATGTGGCGTGTTTTGAAAAAGCACAGAAAAACTTTTTCGACGGATCGCAAGCCTCAAAGCAAGCGTCGGGCGGGTACTGTCAACCACCAACTGTGGAACAAAGTCATCAAGAACATTAAATTTGGCAAACCCCAACATCTCAGACCGCGGTTTGGCCAAAAAATTCCGCACCACACGCAGTACCGTGCAACGGATTCGTCTCCGGGTAGGCTTTAAGTCATACCGTGCCTGTAGACAACCAAACAGAGATCAAAAGCAGAACAATGTGGTCAAAATCTGTGCCAAAAAACTGTATGATCAGCTGTTGAAATTCAATGGCTGCCTCCTCATGGATGATCAAACCTTTGTATAAAGGGTGTATTCGATAAAAATGGCACACACATATATACTCATCAAAATTAAACTGATTATCGGATTTTCTTGAAATTTTCAGGGAATGAAGAACTACTAATGAGTTTTGATTTACAACATTTGTTTTATTCAATTTCGTCTCCCATCCCGAATGCCCGCACCTTCCTTTTCACTCCACCCATCAAATTTTGTACAACCGATTTTCCCAGCGTTTTTGTTGTTTTTACCCAAATTTTCTTCAATTCTAGCTCTGTTTTTATAGTTTTGGGATGTTTGCGAAGTTCCGTTTTCATAATTGCCCAGAATTTTTCAATTGGACGAAGTTCCGGTGAATTTGGTGGGTTCATATCCTTTGGCATAAAATTGACTCCGTTGGCTCGGTACCACTCCAATACGTTTCGAGCGTAGTGGCAGGATGCTAGATCAGGCCAAAACAGAGTTGATCCTTTGTGCTTCTTAATGAATGGCAAGAGACGCTTCTTAAGGCACTCTTCCGTGTAAATCGCACCGTTTATTGTTCCGGAAGTGATGTAGGGAGCACTTATTTCACCACATCCGCAAATCGCCTGCCAGATTAGAAACTTCTTTGCAAATTTCGATAGTTTCTTCTTTCGAACATCCTCCGGAACATCGAACTTCGACTTGGCAACGAAATATTTTTGCCCAGGAAGTTGACGGAAGTCGGCTTTGACGTATGTTTCGTCATCCATCACGATGCAACCGGATTTGGTGAGAAGCTTCGTGTAAAGTTTCCAGGCGCGGGTTTTCGTAGTGATGTTTTGTTTTTCATTCCGGTTTGGGGCTTTTTGCACTTTGTAAACATGTAACCCAGCACGCTTCATGGTTTTCTGCACAAAACCGACTGACACCTTAGACTATTTAGCGACATCTCGAATTGACATGTTTGGACGGTTCTTAAATTGTTGTACGACTTTCCTGGCCATTTTACTGTCCATTGGACCACTTTTACGACCACTGCCTTCCTTCTTTCCTTCGGACACTCAGACGCTCCTTGAAGGTTCTTATTACACGAGACACAGTTGTATTTGCAATTCCAAGCCTTTTAGCAATCCACCGGTGGGACGCCCCTGGATTTTGATTGTGAGTGCACAACATTTTCTCACGGACAATTTCTTGTTTTGACGACATGACTGGAACTACTGAATGTATGACTTTGAAACTTGGCAGATGTAAATAATACACTATGTAAATAATACACAATCTACTCAAATTTCTAGGTTTTTTACTCATACGATTCAAAAGTTACAGAAGATTTTCTGTGTGCCATTTTTATCGAATACACCCTTTATTGCCGATTTCAAACAGCAACTGGGAGACCAATTTTACTTGGCTACGGCTCGTGGATATGTTCCTGCCAAATTCAAGTTTGTGTTTGCAGATAAATTTGCACGTAAATACATGATATGGCAAAGCATCTGAAGCTGCGGTAGGACCAAGGTTTTCATCACTGATAAGACATTTAATTCAGAGCTGCACTGAGCGGAATGTCTCCAAAAGCGAATATTGCCATTCATTAGATCCCACAATGAACAGTTGTATAAACAATGCTATAGTGGTATGAAATCAACTGGATACAGTTAACACGTAAAAAACTCAACCCACCAAACTGTCTTCAGCTCAGACCGATAGAAAGATTTTGGGCAATTATGAAGAGGAAGCTGGAGGTGAATGGCAGTGTCGTCAAAAGCATCAATGAATTGAGAATCAAGTAGAATAAAATTGCCAAAACAATGGATGAGAATAATGTGCGCAGGTTGATGAAACGTATTCCGGAAAAAGTCCGAAAATTTTTCCGACAGGGAGATGATTAATTTTTGTTGTGTTTTCCCTCTAAAGTTCAAATAAAATCGAACATTTTACTTTAAACAGACTACTGTTTTGTTAATGTATATTCGAAATATGCGCAATAGTCTATGTTCCAATTCTTACTAGGCCACACCTGGTTTTGATAGTTTTAGAACCTTTTCATTTGTGAAAATAGTTGCTATTACTATGAATAAGGAAATATATTGGAAGCACTGCATTAATATAGTTTGAAGTTGCTGTGCTAGTTTGGAAGAAATGGCGCAGCCTGGGTGATTGTAGTTGAAGTGGTCACAAGAATTCAGTGGTCACTGTTATTCTCGTTGGAGCGAACGGTGTTTTTCATACAAAAACAACTTTTTCGGTATGAAACATAACCATTCCAGCGAGATCAAGAATACGGGTGATACTGTGATGTATACATCATATAGGAAAATTCAGCGCATCTAAGAGAAAAGTAAATTCTAATGTTATGCAATAGTTCGGTAACAAAAGAAAAAGCATCCGATTTATAATCTCCGGCCCATTTATTTAGAATTCAAAGCAGTTACTTAGTTTCAGACGGTTGTAATGGCGTTGTCATGTGTGCAGAGAGAGGCGACACTAAACGTTTTTGATGAGGTATCTATGTGACTCCCCCCAAGATATGTTCAAATGTTCTATGCTATGCTACACTCTTTTTAACTCGTAATTTTTGTACACCAAAAATGAAACAGCAAGGACTGTAAATGTAAGGCATTCAAATCCCAGTGGCTGTTTTTCAACGCCCTACGGTCATAGATTTGAAGTTACCAAATAAATTCTTAAAACTGATGCAAATGTAACATCTATCTTTTGGCAAAAGGTCATCATCAAATACATCAAATAAAACATAAAACTACGTTATGTTTATGTTTAAATCTATCTCTTTTTCTGTTTTCTCATACGCTGTACATTCGGCTTGGAATGGTCAACTTCACCGCTGCCGTGTACAGTTGATTCGGCGTCCACTGTGGTGCCTTGTTCCTGTGCAGTGATGTAATTAGCAGCGCACATCATCTGATAAGTTCTCGTATAAGCGCCGTACTTATATTCTCAAGCATTCTTCTCTTTTCAGAGAGCGAGTAATGGCGCTATCACCATAAACCATAAGGGGTTTGCACTTTAATTAATGCTCAAGTCCCAACCATTTGCAGAGAAATGGAGCATCACTTCACCTTCTAAGACTAGGTGCTGTTCCAGAGGGAGGAGGGGTTTCGAACCATCGTGGAAACATGTCTCGCCTTCAAAAACTTCCACATGCCAAATTTGGTTTCAATGTTATGCAGATAATAGAGTTTCGTTTGTAGATGAGCCACCACTTTCCAGACGGGGGAGGAGTCTCGAACAATCATAAGAACCTTCTCTGACCCCAAAAACTCCTCCATACCTATAGGTATAATTCTCATGTTTAATTCAACTTTGTGTTGCATTTGGTTCCATTTGCTTCGTTATTCTAGAGTTATACAGAAATTTCTGTTTCATTTGTATGAGAGAGCACCTCCCCCCCCCCCCCCCTCTAGAGATGAGAGTGGTCTCGAACCACCATAGAAACATTTATTGCTTCCAAAACTCCTACATGCCAAATATGGTTTCCTTTGCTTGATTAAAGAGTGTCCACAGTTAAATTGCATCACATTAAACTCGTCCACAAAACAAATCTTTCAATCGATTGTCATGAAATATTCAGGAAATAAAATACATTGTATAATCTTGGTTTAGATCATTTTATTTCACTGTATTCACTATTTAAATAAGATTTTGTACAAAGCTTGAACCAACATTTTGTTCCGTTTTCAACCATGAGTTCTACATTTCCTGTTCTTTTCTGACAACTTTAGGATGATTAAAAAGTTCGTGCTTGATTATAGCCCAATATTTTTCACTTGGCCGCAACTCTGGAGAGCTTGGGGGATTAAAATCCTTCGGCACGAAATCGACACCATTCGTCTTGTAGCACTCCAGAACATCCTTGGAGTAGTGACAAGAGGCTAGGTCTGGCCAAAAAATTGTAGGCACGTTGTGTGTTTTGAGAAACGGAAGCAGTCGTTTTTTCAGGCATTCATGTATACTTGGCCATTTACAGTTGAAGTGGTCATGAAGGGCTTGCTCCATTTACCTCCAAATCCCCTGCTAAATCATGAATTTCTTGAGGAACAGAGACTGAGAGACTCTGGAACATCAAACTTGTCTTTCGCAGTCACATACAGGCTGCCGGAAATTTGTTTGAAGTTCGCTTTAACGTGTGTTTCATCGTCCATAATGCAGCAGTGTGGTTTCGTCAACATTTGTGTTTACAACTTACGCGCACGTGTTTTAGGTGTCCTATTCTGTTTTTCATTGCGTTTTGGGACATTTCTTTACTTTGAATGAATGGAGCCCGGCTCGTTTCTTGGCTTTCTGTACGAAACTTTTGGTCAAATACAGCTTTTTCGCGACATCCTGAACGGAACAGTTGGGTTTGCATTTAAAGGCAGCAACCACGCGCTTGTAATCCTTCGCACAGTACGGAACACTTTTTCTACGACTCACTGACACTGTAGACTGCTGAATTTTCAACATCTTTCCGATGGCTCGGTGCGAAATAAGTGGGTTGTCGAGGTGCATGTGCAAAATGTTCTCGCGCACTTGCTGTTTCTACGACTCTAATTTCGAAACAACGACTTATTTCACAATGAAACTCACGCAGTGTAAACAATACACGCTGAGGTCATTTCACTCAAAATTTCGTTGAAATAAACCCAAACGGCGTAATGTTACAGCTTATTGAAAGTGATGCAATTTAAGTGTGGATACCCCACACTTGACTATGAACCGACATTACATCCATACTCCGCGATGTTTCTGACTTAATAAAATAAATTGTGTATCTTTTTATGATACATACTACCAAATGTCTTATTGAACCTATCTAAGCAAGTGTAAATCTTGTTCAATATCGCTCAAAGCTACCATACTTCATGAGTTATGGAAAGAAATGGTTGCATATTAGACTGAGTTAAGGGACACATACCCTATTGCTGTATCAAACTAGCCACTAGATCACTCACGATGAAAACAAAGCACTCCGACGTTCATGCGACTTCCAGATGTTTGATCGGTTACAGTGAATAAATGCGCAACTGGCGAGTTATGGCCCAAACACAATGATAACGGCAAAGCCCGATCTGAGTATTCCTGCTTGTCGGAAAGAAAACAAACTAGATCCAAGCCGATTCTAATTAGACATATCGAAGTCTTTTTCAGCAACTGTCAAAATTGCCGTTTTCCGTTCCGTTTCCGTTATCATTGTGTTTGGGCGGTTAGCGCTTGCTACGCTCGTAATTGCCTCCGAAGGGTCCACACAGGGTGACCAAGTTGCCAGCTTAAAATCTCGGAATAAAGATACACTGTAGCCAAAGGGACCCAATTAGCACTTTTTACCCTTGCAGAGCATTATTGGGAAAAATATATTGTTAATCCAAAATTATAATCTTTCGCGATAATACAATTCTGTCTCCACTGCACCGGTAGCACACCCTTGCGGGTCGGACCAATTTGTATCCAAAAAGATAATCATGCAAACGCACATATCCTTGTCGTACATCCCTCATTGACAGTTCACGAAAAAGTCCAGAAGTACCGATCATAATCCATTTCTCGTCCTGCTCCCGGCAAACACCGTTCGCTCTAATAATAGTATTTAGCGAAAGTTTTACCCTGACAAAAGCAGGAGAATGCTGGGGAAATCTATAAATTAGTTAATCTCTTTGACAAGAATAATGATCGTAAATAATTAGTCCCAACGTGCGCGCGCGCGTTTCAGGCTCGTGTTAAACAGCATTTTCTAGGAATGATTTTTCCAATGTCTCTTTTTTGTGTTACTTGCGGAGGGCTTCTACCCGGGAACCGTATGCAGTTGTGGTGGGCTGACCTTTCTGCCACTCCCCGGAATCAGAAGTTTTTTTGTACGTTTCGTTGTTCCTCTCGGCATCAGTTCATTCAAAAACCAGCGAAACCTATTGGCACCCTCCCTCGGAGGGACGCTGCCGTACGTAGGTTGGTTTGCATTCATACTCATTTCTGTTACATATATTAATGCATCTGTCACTTAATTATACGGTTTCACGGTTTCAGGCTGTTGTGTTGTTATTTTTGACCTTGTGCTCTGGCGAGGTTTCTCTTTCAGATCTACAGTTTTGCAGCTGATAGAAGATAGCGCCTAGATGAAAGGTGTGTTCTGCCACCATCAACGGTGTCGTTCGTCTAATGTCGAATTGATATGAATCGATGATACTAGGAATTTGGTGGGTTCAAACCACACCTTAAACTAAAAGAAAAAAATCTTAAGTAAGTACACTCAAAAAAATCGTCACGTTATTACCACGTGAAATTTCACGTAACTTTCACCTGAACACGCCAGCCAAAATCTTCTTCAGTAAAATCAGGTGAATATTACGTGCCAGTGAGATTGTACGTGAAAAATCATGTAACAATTTGTTAATTCAACACATAAGATGTTGTTAAACGCTTGAATTGACAGTTTTTCTCTGCTTTCAATCATGAACTCAACATTTCCTGTTCCTTTAAAACAGCCTTAAGGGGAGATATACTGTTAGAATGACCAAAAAAGTTCGTTTTATTGCATAAAAAGTTAGTAAATTTCCCGTAGAAAATGCTACTGAATCATTTTTTCAACATTCGAACTCCAAGTGGTTCTTTTTATCGTTTTTCAAAGACGCCTTTTTCGCGCGCAGCAGGTATAAAGAGACGCAGACAAAACCTATTTTCTATTGTGTGTTGCTTTGAAGTATCCTCAGAGACAAATTGTTATACCTGAATGTATTATACACTTTTATATGTGTGTACATGTTTGTGTAAGCACCTATATGTACAGCTTCATTCACATAGAATAACAGTATGGAACTGCGCTAAGTATGATTTTTCGATAATTAAAACGTTCGACAAAACATCATCTTTGGAGTTTATGCCGGTGATAACTCGAAAACTAGCTTTAAGCAGATTAAGCTGAAACTTATATGATTTCTTTATTATACACGCAGAGAAATAGATATTTTTTCAAAAATAAATCACTTTGAATTCGAAGAAAAATATTTTTGACTCAGGGCCTAATTGCAATTTTCTTTGAATCAAATATAAACGATATTTGTTTCAAAGCAAACATGTTTTTGTTTTAACAATCGAGTTTCCATACGACTGGATGTAGATTCAATAATATTTTTATTTGAATCTAGCATATCGTTATTTGAATCAAATATATTATTTTTTAGTTCAATTAAGTCCTTTTTTTAAATCAAAACCAAAACACTGTGACTCAAAATAAAAGTTCGATTGGTTTAATAAAAAGTCTAGTTGATTTCAATGATACAATTTCAGGTCTGCATTATATTTCTTTATTTTATAGGATTAAAGTAAAGATCAACGTTTTGGCTTCCTTGATATTTTGCTAGAATTGTCTTTCCTCTTGCTGACGTTTTTAGCAAATAAGTTGCTGTACACTCTTGTTGGCTAGCTGATGTACATGGAAGCGAAATTGCCAAATCAATCAACGGAGGGATATTCTGGATCCTGAAAGAAAAGATTTCTGATTTGATTTTTATGATTTTTTATGGTTTACTTACCAAACTTATTCTCCATGCGTTTATACAATGGATGCATTTCGTCCTCTCCGCCAAAAATGGCTGCTGTATAAGCTCTTCCACCTCCTTCCGTTCGATAATTTTCAAAGTTTCGATTGTGTAGTGATTCGTTGAAATTTAGAATTGTGAACATATGTAATATAAATTTACATACCTAGAAATGTACCAATCACTGCATCGCACAACTGAAACGATTTTAGCAACTCAGTAGTTTCGAATTCGTCCACATCTAGCTGATCAACGTCTAGTTGTTCGATAAACATTCCCTCCAACGAGTCCATTTTGCAGTTTTCGTGATTAAAAAATGGCGTGATGGAGATACACACATGCACAAACCATCCGACTATTTTCAAATGATTTTGTTTTCAAATCAAATGGAAATATTGTTGATTCAAAAATATATATTTTTAAAACAACGCTGAATGGTATTAACAGCTAATCAATATTTTTTTGATTCAAGCAAAATTATCTATTTAAATCAAAGCGCTTGTATATTTGATTCTAATATTCTGTATTTCTTTGCGTGAGTATTACCATAGACTAACGCTATGTAACCATAGACTAACTCTAAGACCAGTAGGTCCCATACAAAAACGATTTTTTTCTTGGCTCAGTCAGTACTGGGAACATCGTCCCAAGCTCGGTCCCAAGCTCAATAATGCACCCTTATAATGAACTCACACAGAACACACTCTCAAATACTCTGTCAAAATAACACAGCAAATCAAAACAAAGGCGCAAATATGTATAACAAGGTGCTGGCTTCAAGGTGTAATTCGGACCAAGGGGTTCTACAACAGTGAACCAATTTCAAAACGCTAGTTGCATATTGATTGTTGATGTTACTGTTGGTATTACCTTCTATATGAATTAAAAATTATTGTAAAATGTGATAAAATGGCGGAAAAAATGTGGATTTTTTCAAAAAAGTTACGCAAAAAGTGCATTTTTTTTCTTTTTTTTCCATCTACTAGCTGCAAATGAAATTAATGTTATTTTTTGGATTAGCAGGTTTCAGATCAAAACTGCGATCAGGAGAGCCGGCACAAGCAAATACAACGACTTTTTCAACGCACTCTAACGGCCGCGATTTTGTTAAAAAAAAATTTGAAAATATGTTTGTATACTACATGGATACACTTATAATTGTAAAAAAGTTTCGATTGCTGTGAGTAAAAACTTCCCCTTTTTTGCCAAAAATGAGTTTTTTTTTCTCTTTTCAACTGTATATCCCCTCTTAAGATGCTTACAAAGTTCGTGCTTCTTTATAGCCCAGTATCTTTTGACCCACCTCATGTAGCTCAATCGGTAAGAGCACGTTTTACCAAGCCAGATAATCCGACTTTCCTTTGCAAAGAGTATCATTGTGCTTGCTGTCTGATAAAGATTGTACTCGAAAAAAATGCAACAGACAAAAATGATCACCATTTATTCATTTTAAGTCGAATATTTTTGAAACTCTCGGGGTATGAGCAAACACATATTAGATATGTTTTTTCAAAGTTGGTTTATTCCACCTCCTTTCCTAGGCTAAATGACTACACCTTGACCTAAACGCGCTACCCATCAAATCCTGTGCAAATCCAAATTGTAGTTTTTGAAGACCTACGCTGTTTGGCCTTCATAATCGCCCAGAATTTTTCTATTGGGTAAAGTTCTGACGAGTTTGGCGGATTTGCCTCCATCGGCACAAAAACAACATCGTTGACTCCGTACCACTCCATCACCGATTTCGCGTAATGACACAAGGCTGGATCCGGCCAAAACAGAGTGTCACATTTGTGGGACAGGAGGAAGGGCAGCAGGCACTTCTGGAGGCATTCTTCTTTGTATATTTGGCCATTGATAGTGTCGGTCGTTATGTACGGCTTGCTGAAATTGCCGTACCCACAGATCGCCTGCCACACCAAGTATTTCTTGATAAATTTGCCGGCCTTTTTCTTCCGGAATATTTCTCGAACATCCAAGAGACAAAAAAAAACAAATCGGCGATCTGGTTGGAGTCTGCTTTAAAGTACGTCTCGTCGTCCATAACGATGCATTTTGGCCACACCAACCACTCGCGGTACAGCTTCCTGGTAATGGATTTGGGCACCGTTTCTGTTTATCGGTTCGGCTATGGTATGAAGTCCGGCGCGCTTCATTGTCTGCTGGACGCACTAAACGTAGGAATTGACCTTCTTGGCCACGTCCCGAATTGAATGGCTCGGATTGCGCTTGAAGTAATCTCTCTCCTTCCTTGCGATCATGGGTCGGCCTCTTCACTTTTCTTCCGCTGCCAGCTCGCCAGCATAGAATTGGAATCTTACATGGATAGCACTCAGCACACTAATAAAACCCGCTCTTAGGAAAATCGTAAATGGCCTCTACTATAGATTCCCCCGGGGACGTTCCAATGTATCCAATGGCCATCTGCAGTTTATCAATATCGTGTTTATGAAAAATTGGGATAAATGCCTAACTGGTCCCTTCTACAGTTTCCCCAGGGGACATTCCGGTAGTTCCGCGAGTGAACAATATGGTCAAGGATCCACTTTATGTTTATAATAAGGTTTGTGATGAATGAAGAATGGATTAATCCGGAAATGGGCTAAAGCCAATATTTGGGGAGAGTGAGTGCTACAAAGACCGGGAGCGAGTGGGGTATAAAAGGGCCCCGAACAGGTGGCCAATGGCCTTTTCGTTCTAATACGATATTCTATCAACACCAGTATACGGGATCGCGGTTTTACTCGAGTGAAGTCTACCCACGTAGAAAAAGTTACTAACGGGCTTGATATAGTGCCAAGTGAGAAGCGTCACGGTAGTTTTACCTCGAAGGATTGTTATAAGACTGAGTGGTGACCCTAGGGACGGAAAGCGACCCGATTTGATTGGAATTTTTCCTGGTATCGCTAATGGTCTTTCGGAAATCGCAGGCCCGTTATAAAACGTTACGAACATCCCTCGACTAATCCACTCAGTGCACTGTGTGGCGCGAAAAATCTGGTGTTCCATTCGAGTGCCTAGACCATCCGTCACCATACGGTCCCGCCATCCCGTGCTTCAAACCTGTGGATAAAATTTCCCCATCATACCCACCAGACGAGTGCTGAAACCCAGGATTTATCCCGACTACGTGCTCCAAAAAGATCAGCGCGAAATACCCTCTCGCTCCGGAGTCCGCCGGTGGCAGCGTTCCCCACCATCACAGCGATCGGCAAATCGCATTACCACCATCAATACGACGGGAGTCTTCGCTAACTTCGGCTTGATTACAACGACAGTTACCGGTTCTATTCGGTATCAGGCTCTCTTCACACACGACGGTGACAGTCGCTCCCTCTCTTCATAGCATCGTAAAATACGTGAGTACACGGCCAGCCATTCTAACTCAGTTTTGAGTCGTTTTTGACTCACTTTCTTCATTAGAGGAGTCACTCAATTCAAAATCATCGACTCAAATCAGATGATTGTTTTTGATTTGTCGACTTGTCAATACCAGTCACATTTACTCAAATTTGAGTGACTCTACTAATGACGAAAGTGAGTCAGAAACGACTCAAAACTAAGTTGAAATGGCTGGCCAGTTATCCTGCCCAACGTTCTATTGTTTTGTAATTCGCCATCGGAACATCAGTCGTCGTGGTACCTGTAAGGCGCCCATCCGCAACAAAGGTAGCCAACGTTTTTTTTATGCTCATGTTGTTTGTAAACGAAGTGATTTCCCCAGATTTCATATGATCTAGGTATTTTGGTTTTCTTCAATAAATTTGCATGGATGTTTCAACCAATCGCTTTGAAATTCCACCGTAAAAGAAGAACCCATTTATTGTGAGACTTTGTACGTACGGGTAAGTGCCAATTTATCGACCAATTCCTTTAATTTGCCCTGAGAGTAGATTACAAGCACAGAGAACAGCTGGCTTGGCTCATATGAATAAATCAAAAAATTATGTGTTTGCTTATATAGTGGCGCCTTAAAGCGGTGACATTCCATACTAATTACTGCCACCACGGTGAAAGCAATCCAACATATATTACTTTTCCCTTGGGTAAGAAGCGTTCACCGTGCAGTTAAATTTCCGATCTGTCATCCGGCACCCATGTAAAACAACAGAATGTAACCCATGTAAAAAAAGAGAATCCACGCGTGGAACAGCATTAGGTTGCTGCCTATAAAGTATAAGAAATCATTATTGAGACTGACGTTATTGCGACGATTTTTTCCGCACCCGAGTTCTTTCCTGTGTATATCCCGGTGAATATCTCTGGTGGGAAGTGATGGGAAGTTAGAAGCTGTAACGTTAGAACATTTCTGACCCATGCTACCCACCTACTGTGTCTAAATTTTACAAAGAGGATTAATTGCTCTTTTCTCCAATGCTTGCGCAATTTACTAACAAATCATTGTTTTTGGTATACCTATGGAATGTTTTTCCCAAAGTATGTCCTTGATTTTTGCACCAGTAGTATTCACTTGTTCGTTCCATTTCAAGCTTTCATCATCACTTTATTTACCAACTTCGATGAAGTAATAGAATAACTCTATCAATGTCCCTAGGTCAAAATTGAAACACTAGCGCCACCCCATTAGACATTCCATACTAATTTGAATCGACAGTTCCGTTTATGATCACAAGCTGTCGTTTGAGCCTGGATGTCTGTTCTCTGTGTTACAAGTGAAGAGATCAGCTATTTCGATAGCGCACAGGCCTAAAAGGCCTAAACGCAATATGGACGGAAACGGAACGGCAACGGAATGCAGAAACGTCGCGGTTTGTACTAAAAGCGAAACCCCCGCTTCAGCCGAGGGGTGCGCCACTTTCGCGATTTCACGTTTGGATCCCAGTAAATCCTGATCAAATTCACATTATCCCTTCCACTATCGCCATTAATCGCAACAGTATTACCAGATGCGCGGAAATTCATCGCGTAATCGCGTCTCATCGTCACCAATTCTTACTCGAATCGCGAGCAGTGATATTGATGTCTGGCAGCCATGACATCTATATTCGAGCTGTTCTGTTCTTTTCTGGCAACAGTGTCGAAATTTGTTTTGGTTATATCGAGCAAATGAATCCAAGTAAGCAAGTTTTCCGAAACTGTAGTTTTGTTTACGATTATTTCGTTGCTAGCGATGGCAGACCGGAAAAAATCTTAAAAAAAAGTTAGTATCTTGGCTTGACTATTCAATTGTGGAAGTTTAGCTTGAAACGTTTGAATGTGCATACAATAAAAATAATAGATGACCACCTACTACGAGTAATTCTTTATTGCGTAACCGGAAGTTGTGCAGCTTGTAAAATATGATTAGTTGTATAGAAACTAGATTCAACTATGTATATAATGTGTGTTTTCTCTACATTATTATTATGAGCCACGATTGGCGAGTGGGTCTGCCAGTTGCATGCTGCTGCTGGAAATGATCGAAAAATATAAGTGATTGTTATGAATAATAAGTAAACGTTCAATTCATACCCAAGCATGTTGCAATGTGATTCTTCGAATTATTAGCCGTCAAAATCAACCAATGGTAAACATAGTGATGTCGAACTCGGCATTAAAGATTGAAGGTGATATATCGCGGAAGTTGAACAAACCCAGCACGAACCATTATAGGTTGGCTTCTTCACATGCGATATATAAGATTCGATGTTGATGTTACCACCAATCAAGGATTCCTCCAAATGCAGCAAAAATACTCATCCACAGGTAGAAACTTCCAGTGATTCCTACACCTTTGCTGCAACTGCTGCTACCAGGAGGATGGACAGGACACTCATCTAGAGTGAAAGCTAATCTCTTTCCGGATAAATATTTGAAACCGTGAACGTGAGCTATTTTCAAAACATCTTTGTCTTGCAGAGCTACCCATTCGCCTCTACGTATCACACTTCTTACTTCATTTTCATTACTAACAGGAATTATATTGTTAGCTACTTTTCCGTGAAAGCGTTTGGTTCTATCTGCACTGCATCGTTCAGGTTCACCTTTAAACATCCATAAAAAGGTTCTAATATTCAGGTGAATTATTTTTCCATTTTTGTTCCTAATTCTGAACGAATGCTTTTTGTTGAGATAGCGGGAATCCACCAAACGCAAAGTGTCAGACATATTTGAGAATATCAATTCAGCATCGTAGACTTCATTTTCTGATGTACCATTATCAGCACTACGAATTTCAAGATGTTCATCTGAATTTTCTACAGAGCATTTTATCTGTTCGTCGTCTTCTTCGAAGTCCTGATCTAAAGTGTTGGCGTCAACAAACTCATATTTTCCAACTTCTCTATTCGACCGTGGATTCGATGCAGTCGGTCGCAGAATAATACTTTCGCCAAAATCCATATCGTTTCTGTCTACCCCCAACTCCAATAATGTTTCGATCGCTTTAGCTCTGGATTCGTCGATGCATACTCTTATTTCAGCATCCGTTGGTATCGCTTGTATTTCTTTTGTTGTCTTATTACTTTGAACCCTAGGAAAAGTGAAACCATTCGTAGAATCGTGCATAATTTCAGTCTTGGCTTGAATTCTGTTGAGCTTCGATTCGAAACCTTTCATCGTGAAGTTCACGATTGTTGACTCCGTTGATGTAAACGATCTTGTTGTTCTGAAAAAGCTTTCACACGTTTGGCTGTGAAGTAATTCCGGTAAATACGGCAAGTTTTCTTCACGACATAGTGCGATATAGTTCACCAAGCTATGAGCATTTATCTCTACACACCAGTATGTATTCGTTGTGACACAGTTTTTGATCCCATCGTATTTTTTCATACACATATTTCGCCAGGCGCGCAATATAAACAGAACGTACCTAAGCACACATTAGGAAAAAAAATCAGTTAAGAGAATGATTTATCTTGTTTTGCTGCTTTAAAGAGTTGATATTCAAAAGCAACCTATTTTTCATTTTGAAGCTTACTAACCATAGTTTAGAAACAGCATTAGTGGGTGTTAAAATTTCTCTCGGAGGATCTTTTATGAAAACGTCCATTATGGATCTCATCATCGTTACATATAATACGGTGGCGTCGCTTTCTGGTACGTGCTTTTTCATACACTCGATGACACACAATTTTGTAATTTTTTCGACAGGCTTGAACTTCATTTTGTCTGTATCATTTAGATTTCCGTGCGATAATCCGTGGATATTTTTTGGCACTGTATCAATCATAGTTTCCAAGTGTAACCGAGTTATTTTGAACCTACCTGTAACATCATTGCAATGTTTGAGAAATAAAAAATGGATTTAAACTGTGATCATCTTACCCAGGATAAGCTCAACATCCTTACTTAACAGTCTTGTTCTAAACTTGTTGACAGCATGAGTTGGATCTTGAATACAGATATTTTCAACATTAGTTGTTGCACAGAAATATTGTCCATACAAATTGGGAGAACACATCGGCATTCCCATTGCATCGAGCATAGCACCAATTGCTCGTGGATCACCGTCAGTTGACTTTGCAACTATTTGCAGTCCAACAAGCTGAAACATCTTCTTGTAGTAGCCCCATCTATTAGTGACTTGTTCAGTCGTAAATTTGTTGTCACTGCAAAAGTAATGCAAACAGAACGATGGGGCACCAACTTTCAGTGGTTGTGCCATACAAACATAGACGTTTTGTCCTACGGTGTATTTATTTATGTCCTGTAAAACTTTCATTGGACTTGTTGCTTCAAAAATGTTACATTGGGGCATGCCATCTTTGTCGAGTGGTCCTACAAGCCCACATACTCGTCTTCTTGAATAGTCGTATTCTATTTGTCCATTAATTTTAGTACCATCCTCACTTAAAATGACTTTTTCGAAAGATGGTTTTGCTCTAAAAATTTCACAAGCTCATTTACTCGCAATCGACCTTCTTCGATATCTTGTGCTTTTGCCATAAGCTTTCTTTTGCAGTGTTCTCTTGCTAGGGCACGCCGTGTTTGCTCTTTGGAAACTATAGAATTCCGGACCTGCCTGGATATATTGATACAAAAATAAATCATTCTCTTTGTGCGAGTAACGCATTCCGTGACAATTTTTCACGGTTTTCGAACGATCGTGTACATTCTGTAACACATCAATCAAGCAAGATGACTGTCCAAGGCCTTGTTGTTCCGCACCAACATTGGCCAGTTGTTGATACGGTTCTAGTTTAAACTCTCCGTCAAGCCTTCATCGTCATTTGATGACTGATTGGTGGTGCTGGTGTTTGCGAGAGTTAAAATTGTATCCTCCGGGGTATCCTCCAAAGCTTCATATGTCGAGTCCTCATAAACTGCTCCATATGGTGACATTCCGGTTAAAAGCTCTATTTCAAGAGTAGTTTTTTGTCTTTTTGTTGCAGGTTCCAGGCATTTCATCCGGTGCGATTTAACGTGAGCAACAAAGTTAGATATTTTCCAATTTCCACTTCTCTCCGTATTACACACTACTTGAGATTCGCATAAAGGGCAAGTAATTTTTGCTCGATTATTGTTAGGTTCAAAATTAACTCGTATCCCTTGTAACTGGTGTCGCAGATTGTGGTATTCTTCAGTTCCGTCGTTTCTGTAGAATTTGATAGAACAAAATACGAATTAGAAATCTATATACACGGTGTTCAATAAGTTCGGATACACTTTCAAAATTGGTTAAAAAAATGAAAACATGTTTTTTTATTTTTTGGATTTATGTTATTGAAAGCTATGTTTACATGGAACGTTTACAACATTTCTCTTGGAATGACCCCCCCTTTGTACTCCTTAACGAGCTTCAAACGTTTCTCGAACGCGTCGCAGGCGGCACGCACGGACTGCATGGGCATTTCGTCCCAGATTTTGAGAATTACCGTCTTGAAATGATCCAAAGTGCTGACCTTGTATTCGTTCAGCTTCGCCATCATATAGGACCAAACAAAAAAGTCGAGAGGATTCAAGTCCGGGGAGCTGGGAGGCCACAAAGTTTTGTCCAGAAAGTCGGTTAAATTGTCCCGACACCAGGCTTGAACCACATTTGCCGTATGGGCTGGTGCACCGTCCTGCTGGAACACGTAGTGCTCATCGCCGTAGAGGCTTCGGAGACTGGGGGCAACAACCTTTTCCAAAACCTCAGTTTTGTAGTACGCCGCGTTGATTTTGACGTTTTTTTCAATAAACACCAAGGGTAGCTTACCACGTTTGCATACTGCCCCCCAAATAAAAATGAGTTGGGGTTTCCTTTGTCACGATTTAACTCGCGAGCGAAAGGACCGATCGGCGTGAAATTTTGTATGCACAGATTTTTGGGACCGGACAATATTCTTATGATGGTTTGAGACCCCTCCCTCCACTGAAAAGGGGGGCTCCCATACAAATGAAACACAAAATTCTACACAACTCAAGAACTAATCAAGCAAAAGAAACCAAATTTAGCATGTGTGAGTTATTGGTGGCAAAACAGGTTTTAATGGTAGCTTGAGAACCCTCCCCGTCATAAAAGGGGGGGCTCACATACAAATAAAACACAATATTCTGCATAACTCGGGAACTAATCAAGCAAACGGAACGAAATTAAGCATGTGGTTGTTTTTTAAGACAAAAAATTTTTCTATGTTGGTTTGAGACCCCTTCCTATCCTAAAGGGGGGGAGGGCTCCGATACAAATGCAATACACTATTCTGCATGACTCGAGAACTAATCAAGCAAATGGAACCAAATTTAGTATGTGGTGGTTTTTGAAGACAAAAAATTGTTCTATGTTGATTTGAGACCCCTCCCTTTCTGATAGGAGGAACCTATTCAAATGAAACGCAAATCCTTGCACTAACTCGAGAGCTAATAAGAGAAATGGAACCAAATTTCGCATGTGGAAGTTTTTGAGGAGGGAAATGTTTCTATGGTGATTTGAGACTCTTCCGTCATATGGGGAGGAAGGAGGGGGTCCTCTCAAACAAATGGAACCCAAATTTCTGCATAACTCGAGAACTAATAAAGCAAATGGAACCAAATTTGGAATGGACGAGTTTTTAAGGCATGAAATGTTTTTATGGTGGTTCAAAGCCCCTCCTCCCTCTAAAAATGGGACTCTCATACAAATGAAACACAAATTTCAACCAAACATGAGAACTATACCTACTGCTTTGCAAATTTGAATTCAGGGGTTTTTGGGTCCGGGAAAGCATCTTATGATAGTTCGAGAGCCTCCCGCCTCTAGAAAAGGAGGAGCCCATACAAATAAGAAAACAAATTCCTGCAAAACTCGAGAACTAATCAAGCAAATGGAACCAAAATTGGTACATGGATGAGTTTTTGAAGGCAAGAAATGTTTTTATGGTTATTTGAGACCACTCCTCACTCTGAAAAGGGGGCTACCATACATACGAAACACAAATTTAAACTAAACATGAGAACTATCCCTACCGTTATACAGAATTTGTATGCAGGGGGTTTTGGGTCAGGGAAAGGATCTTATGATAGTTTGACACCCCTCCCGCCTTTAGAAAGGGGGTTCCCATGCAAATGAATAACTATTTTCTGCACTAACTCAAGAACTAATCAAACAAATGGAACCAAATATGGCATGTGGAGGTTTTGCTTAGGCAAGAAATGTTTCTACGGTGGTTTGAGAGCCCCCTCCTCTTTGAGCAAAAAATGAGAATTATCCCAACAGGTATGACTATTTTTATGCAGGGATTTTTGGAGTCGAGAAAGGTTCTTACTGAACGAAGGTTCGAAACCCCTCCCGCATCTGGAAGGAGTGTCGAACCATATTTGAGGATGTGGGGGTTTTCGGAACCAGAAATGTTTCTATGGAGGTTTGAGATTCCTCCCCTCTCTGGAAGGTGTGGGCTCTCATGAAAATTAGACACAAATGTCAACCAAACATGAGAATCATACCTACTATTAGAAAATTTATATGAAGGGTTGTTGAGGCCAGAGAGGTTCTTATGATGGTTCGAAGCCCCTTCCCCGCCTGGACACTTCCATACAAATGAAACACAAATTTCTGCAAAGCTCGAGTTCTTGGAATTGGAGTTCTTCAAATGGAACCAACTTTGGCATGTGGGGGTTTTTGGGCAGGATATTTCTCTTAGGTGGTTCAAGACGCCGTCCCTCTGGAAGAGGGTGAAGGAGGGCTCTTAAACCAATTAAATAGACATTTGAACCAAACATGAGTATTATCCATGCAACTAAATAACAAAATGTGTATTTCTCAGGTAAGAAGTATATTCTGATAGAAGTTTGAACCCCTTTTTAGTCCAAGAATTGCAAGATAAAATTACGTACAAACTGACAGGATACGGCTTCGTTTGTCTTTGAAATGCTTCTACGCAGAAAGCAAAACCGGTAGAAATTACCGGTCCAAGGGGTTAAATTAAAAACACAAACCTTTTTTATTTGCACAAATAACACACAAACAAACAAAAATATTTCAACAGGTTCATTCAGAAGAGTTCTA
>JASCZW010010783.1:0-34868 GCA_034211315.2 Aedes japonicus | reverse complement strand
GCATCATCGTCATCCCCTTCATTAGCTCGAAAGTCCTGCAGATTGGATTATGACATAGTGTACATATTTTTTTTCTCATTTTGTTGTTTTAGCGTTAATTCTGGAACTCCGTCCACCGTCTGTCTACCGTCCACAGCGCAAACCTTAAAAATAAAAATATTTCCCGAAGATTCCCAAAGGTACACACTTCGACAATTTTACAGTATTCGGTAATTTTTTCATCAAACCGAAGAACTTGGTGAGACCATTCCAATTTACGAAAACATGATCAAGAACATTTCTATTGCCAGATACTTCGTTTTCGTTTCCAATTTTACGCAAAACTTTATAAAATTTACGCGTTCCGTTTAATTGGTTCATACTAACGTTATCTTAAGGTGAATAAAAGTATTGGATATTAAAGCGAACGACAACATATCTTTGTGCTGATAATTGATCGTGAAAATGAGGCAAGTTTAAGATGATGTTTTCTCATTTGTAATGGAATCTGGTAGTTGAGTGAAACAACGAACATATTTTGAGTCTGAGATATATCCGATTAAAAGCGTACCGGTTCTAAATTGTAAGCGCTCTACCAGATATCCTGTAACGTTGAAATCAGTTCAACTGCTAACGTCATACTTTGTATTTTGCTTTAAATTGGCAACAAAATGAACACTTTATCACAAAAATAAAGTAAAGTAGGAACATCTGCTCAGGCGGATCTTATCTCGGAAACATACTTGATGGGATGCAGTTGGTGATTAACTGAGTACAATTCATAACCGGTTCAAACTAAATCCCCCCCGTAAAATTGGGTGGCCAAATGTTTGCCCGCCACCTAAACCAATTTTAATCATAGATTCGTACAGAAGGATTGAATAAGTAGGCCAAAAACACGGCAGAGAGAAAACAAACAAAGAAGGATCATGTTTCTTCTGTTGAATCAGCCCGCACCTGAAGGTGAAAGCCCAGTTGGACGATGAAGCAATAAAATTCGGCTTCTTTCTCTTTCCCTCTCGAGACAAGGATTCCGACCGTCTCCGTCTGCAAGCAAGAGACTTTTCTTTGTTGGGGTAGGTTAGAAAAAATAAGCAAAAGGAAAGGCAAGGAGCACAACAAGAACGACCACTTGGCAAAGCGACTGTATACAAAGGAATGGAAAGTCAACGTGAGCGCAGGAGAAAGCTTCTTCGTTACAAGAAGCGCAAAGAAGAAGAAAATACTGGAAAAGAAATTAAACTTTTGTCGTCGGCTATCAACAGCAGTTGTGCTTTACATTGCATCAATGGAGAGGAGTTGCTTTTTTTCCCCGTTGCGGTTGCCAATTTGGAACATCCGTGCTAGGCAGGGAGCTGGCGTGTTGTCATCAGCTGGGAAATGTCACATGCCGGCACGTGTTCTTCTCAGTTGGAATCTGACTCCACGTGATTCGCTGACGTGCGAAGGATACAGATCACATAAGGAAAAGGTTGGCAACTAGAAAGCGAGAATTCTTTCTGGTATGGTATCTCGTAAAATGTCAAGGAGTTTGGTTGCAAAATTATGAAAATAGGGGGGGGGGGGGGGGGATGCAGCTTTGCTTTGGTTTCAGTTGTAACAAAGTCAATTTGTATGAGAATTTGTATGTCATGACATTGGCTGGAGTTGCTACGCATTGCATAAATAAGTATCTCTAAACCACAGTGTTCTCAATAGTCATTGGTATTTTTCAGAGATTGTCAATTTAATCTAGTTCGGCTAGGGCAATCTAGGGCTCTAGTTCGATATCCGTTAACTATTTAGATTTGATTAAGATTTGAAAGGCAACGCCACAAACAAAAGCCATGAGGGTGGCTGGACACGATTCCAAGTTTGGGCTAGGAATTTTTCGGAAGAAATGTTTGCCAGCTTATAATATCGGTACATTTTCCGAAAACCCATAGTGAATGGGTCAAACTTCCATTGGTACTTGCCATCACACTTGCAATTATTAATTTCACACGAGACGTAAATCACCTCTGGCCAAAATTAACGAATGTAAACAAAGATTTCATGTAAAAGCATGTCTCCTGAAATCGAAACATACGGAACTCGACAACAGGTGTGCTTTATTGAATTCATTTTCTCGTTTTTCTTATGCTCTAAAAACTTCTATTGTGCTCAGAACGTCAGTAGAGTCATCTTGCTGACCATCATAGACCATTATTCCATCTGCTCGGATAGTCTCGTTCTATTGAGACTCTCCGGTCGATGAAAACAGTGAGGCACTCATCTTACTTTCTTTCAAAAATAAGGGAGCAGATGTGTGCGTTGATCGAAAGATCATTTAGGATTACCTTTGGATGGGTCCCCTCACATTGCTCAATTCCAGGCAATGAGAAGGCGGACTTTCTAGCAAAGGTGGGCGCACAAGAAAGCGATATTTTAGAAAGAAGAATTCCACATGTTTCCCATTAGTACGTCAGTGTTTTCTTCAAAGTTGGAAAAACACTTGGACAAGTGGGTACAAGTGCACTCTTGGGCGGTGGTTACATTCCATTATTCCAAATGATTCGTCGACATCGTGGTTCAAAGGTCTGGATGTAAGTCGCGGTTTCATTCGTGTGATGTCAAGACTTATGTCCAACCACTACTCGCTAGACGCACATCTCTACAGAATTAACCTCGTCGATAGCAATTGTCCAGTAAGCTGTGGTCACTCATCAGCGGCTTAGTTCCTGAAAGGGACTACAGGGATCGAGGATTTGGAAGATGTCGCAACCATGAGCAGCAAATAATGGCTTAAATAAATTACCTGCCTAGCCCTTTCCAAACGATAATGTGACCCATTAACCTCGAGCTAGTAATTGGCACCCCACTTTTACTAATATCGAAAAATAAAATTTTATTAACAACAATATTGAATATCGGCTCCGTAAAGTGTTACACACGCCTGAGC
The DNA here is from genome assembly GCA_034211315.2 of Aedes japonicus. Classification (NCBI taxonomy): domain Eukaryota; kingdom Metazoa; phylum Arthropoda; class Insecta; order Diptera; family Culicidae; genus Aedes; species Aedes japonicus. The sequence continues at coordinate 31,969 of JASCZW010010783.1, read as the reverse complement.
CTAACAAATAAACGAACAAATTAAAAAAAATCTTGCTGACCACGTGGGGTCTTGAAACCGAATCAGAAAGCTCTAGGAGAGATGGTCAAATTTGGATGCACCCACTACAAAATGGAGAAGAATCGCAGAGCCATTTGAATAAATCGAAGTCCGACCCGCTAGCGTAAGGGTTAAGAAGTTCTATAGAGGCAGTAAATTGTCAGATCAAAACGTTACTTAAAACGATTTCATCCTTTAATTCCTTCAGAAACTTTGCTGAAAACTTATCTGGTTCTGCTCAGCAGTATCATAGACATTGTTAGACGGAATAACAAGCAATTTGTGGTAGTTTTTGCAATCAACTTTTCCGGTAACTGATAGCGGCTACGGAATGCGGTAGATTTTTTTTATTAATGGCTCAAAACTTTTTTTATATGTTTTTCAAATATGCGAAAGAATGAAAACGTACGAAGAACGTGTTGGACTACATGTGTGACTGTTTTTGTTGTGATATCAGTCGTTTCACCAGGACTTCCAGCCAATACTGTGATTAAACGAGCTTACAGAAATTGATGGTTGTTTTGACTAGCAGCACAAAAAAAGTTTTTTTCATACCAAATCAATGAATGAAATGATTCTTGCATTAAACTTTATTGTACGTGCTCCTGTAACACGAGAAAAGGATCTATCTGCCAAAGGTAAACTGCAGACGCAAATAGCTCATGAATATACTGTTCCGATAATTATAAATATACCAATGATTAACCGTCAATTCAAAATGCGTGTTGTATTAAACCAAATTTTGTGTGAAGGTTGCCCAAATAAATTCTTATGAACGTTTGACTTTTTGATGATTGGAGTATGAGAAAAATTGAAAAATTGGCGGAAACTAAGCACTTTTGAATAGAAATGAACTAGAACACATTTTTTTTTTCAATAATTGGAATGGTCTCACCAAGTTCTACAATTCGAATAAATTTAACTTCTTTAAGAAATACAATCACCTCTGCCCTATAGGCTGTTTCCTAGGCACAAATAACATATTACAGGGTGGCCAAATATTTTTAATTTAAAAATTCCCGCATTTTTCCCGCATTTCTCCCGCATTTTTTGCCTAATTTTCCCGACTGGGAAAATGAATGAATGTAAGTTGGATTTTTAGATATTTTTGAGGAAATTGTTCAATCTAGAATGCTTTTGACTTGTTCAATTAACCAAAGTTCGGATAGCAGCAATCGGGCTTCTTACTTATTGCGACACCTGTCTCAAATTTTGCAAACGAGAACCAAAATCGCTATAGATATAAGTAATTGATCCTTCAAGTTTCTAGAAGCATAAACATCGAACCAAAAATAGTAAATCATTTGCGGTTTTCGTGTACAATATGATGCGGACTATACTCGGAGTGAAATTAAAACCGTGACGCAGACACAGGGCGCAAAACTTTCGGTTGAGGCATCTACAATGACGAGTTCCAAAAAGTTAATAATCGAATTGATGGCTAAGCAATTAAAACACGGTAGACTTTTTTAGGTTGTCCAGTAAGTCTAAGCACGATGTGTAAATAACAATATGAGCTCGGTTTTTAAGTAAATTGAGATTTTACTGCACTTTTATGTTCTCTACAATATTTTTCTACAACGTGACATTTTTAACATCCATTTAATCGTAAAAATTAACAAATCGGCATCATCAATTGTTTGATCAGCACTGATCGCGTAGAACTAGTCACCTGGTCTTATAATCAAATTTCAAGTAGGATTCAATTTATCGTATAATTTACGTCACTTGGTTGGACAGACGCTGCTAGTTTTTCACTTGGTTTTGGGATACTTCTGCTTGTTGAACATCCTTAGTTCATTTCGTGGCTTTGTTCGGTCGATGTTACTCTCCAAAGTTCCCAGATTTTTGGCCACATCTTGAACGGAAGTACCTTTTTCACGGAAGGAAGCTTGCGTTTTTCCGGACTAGGTTTTGGTCCATAGGAACCGGTTTACGTCCAGATTTTTTCTTGTCCTCCTCACCATACTTCCAAATCGAGTAACGACCAGCTCCAATGCTCACGATCTGTTTGCTTCGCATTTTCATGAAAAGTAAATGCATCGGCACTCGAGAGTCGCAAATTTATAGATTGAAATGTAAACAATGATACACAATAATGATCAGCTACTTAAACGTCATGTGGAAGCAACAGTGGCGTATCAAAATCGTGCATAGACTTTCTGGGACACCCTATATGGGCAGGTTATTTAGTGCAAATGGAACCAGAAAAACTGAACAATTATACTCAGAGGACGGCGGTCGGTATGGTGTATTCTTTGATTGTTTTTTTTTTGTGGAAGCGCTCAAAAATTCCTTAACAGGCAGGAGAAAAAGAGAAACATCGCTAACAACAAAGAGAGGTGGAACTATAATAAATACCAGCAATGGGGTTGATGCCGTCTGTCACCTATGTAGATACATGTTTATTCTTGATCAATGTTTATCAAAATCTTAAATAAGTCAAGTTCAACCACAAATACTTATACGTACTTCAAAAGCCGTAGGTACCTGTTCTCAATTTTGAAGCATTTTTTTTGCTCGTCAATGCACGCTGTATCCCTCTGGGCATTGGCCAAAAGCCATATTGTCTTTGCTTCAAGCTCCATTGCGGTTCTTTCTGCTTCTCTCTATATTTTTTTGAATATTTCCTTCACTTTTTTGTGCTCTCAGCGACTTCGTGATTGCAACGTCGTTGACAGTTCCGTTATGACTTCGTAGACAATTATCTGCGCAACCAAACCCATTTGAGTTTGATTCACCACCAGATACTTATCATATATAGAAAACCTGCGACCTTTTTAACAAATGTTGTCAAATTTGGCAGCTCCTTCTTGGCATGGCCAATCAGTTTTAGCCAAAATTTGTCCAAATGCTGTTCTTTTCGCTGGAATCCGGCCTCAAAGTCTTCCAAGATGGCATCGAGCACAGCTGCCCAAATTCTTCTTCCACTTAGTGAGCAACTGCAGTGCTCAGAGTAATAAAATCAGGGTTAATGCAGATTAAGTAACGTTTTAAGGGTATGTTAATGGAGATTTGTTAAGTCGCTTACTTAAAAATCACAGTAAAAAGACCAACAGTCGTTGCGAAATGCCAAAACGTCTTTGCCGGAATTTTGTGCGAATTCTCTCGCTTGCCTTTTTAGAGGCAAACCCTATTTCCAGGTCCACATTCCACATTACTATACTGCCGTTCTACGCATAACTGTCCCATGTTGCTTTTGGTCAAATTGCAGCTTTTTCAATATATGCTTAATTTTTTTAACTATACTATTGGATACAAACAAAAAATTATATACTTTGTTCTGAGTTTGTATCAAAAAAACATCAAGTTATATTGTCCCATGTTGAAATTCTAGGCATAAAAGTCCCACTACGACATTTCTTAAGAGATCATAGAAAACAAAATTGATTTAAGTTTACAACATTTTTTGTAGGAACTACTCGACACTCAACATTGATAAAGGGCTTATAAGTAAACTTAAACAATGACTTTGACATACAAACATAGACATTAAATTGTCTATATTAGCCACCATTTGCATTTGATAGGACTGTGTTTTTAATGATGATATGGTGATAAAAAATAATCAGAATCATGGTAGGAGCATAAACAATAATGTACATGGCATGTGTAATTGAAAACGAAAATTTTATCGCCAACGATCCATCAGTACATCATGCAGTGCGACTGATATGCCTAGAATTTTCTGCTGCAAGGCAAGATTCTACGCATATTAGTCCCACTGAATATTTTACCTCGTATTTTACATACAAAAATAATCGTATTGTTTGTAATACCACAGATTACATCGAAACTCAGCCACATCTTTAAATGCCAATCATAAATTTGTGGGTTTTACCACGAATCTTACCAGCCCTACACAATAGTGACGCAAAACACAAAACGCGTTTTTCTCACCTACAACTTTTGCAACATGGGACAGTTATGCGTAGAACGGCAGTATACTTGTAATGTTATAAACCTACGAAAATGTTCCAAAAATTGCATTACAATATTATCTAAATTGTTTTGTGCTTGAATTGAAAAAAATTTTGGTGCTACACATCATGGGTAAGAATGGGTTAATGCAGCGGAAGTACCTACTTAAATGGATCTATTTACTAACGAGGATGAAATTGTTACCGCAATCGAGCGTTGCAGGTACACCTGTTGAATCACACTTGATTTTATGGCTAAATTTACCATCGTTGGTTGGTGTCTTCGAGACGGAAAAAATACTGATTTGGAGCTGGCGAAGGCAACTCGGCCCATAGTATTAATTTTGAAACTACGTGTGCACCACTTTCAATGTACTGAGCCGGACTTCTTAGGATCTGCGCAAGACCATGGATACTGCTCTTCGTATTTTGTAAAACAAGTTGGCGATCGCGTACTTGTTACCAAAAGTTAATAGATGTTGTCCAAATCATCAATTTGAAAAAGGTTCCTGCAATATGAGAAAATTTCCCGATAGATTTTAAAATTCCCGACTTTTTCCCGCATATTTCCCGATGATTTTGGATTCCCGCAATTTTCCCGCATTTCCCGATTTTCCCGAGTCTGTGGCCACCCTGAATATTATATTACATTTTTTTTTTACTTATTTATTTTCCGTCGGCCTATTTCCTCACATGGTGACATTTACCGACGCCAGGGAGACGACTCCACCACCTGGACCCTACCTAACGACTCATGACTATGAACCGGGACCAACGGCTTTACTTCCCTTCCGAAGGAAGACGTGACCAAGATTTTTTCGCCTCAGAAAAACCACCGACGTCGACTGGGATTGAACCCAGACCCACTGGGGTGCCAGTAGCAGTCACGCTTACCACTACACCACAGACGCCGGCTATTATATTACATTTGATGGCTACTAAATTTTGTTCAAAATCAGAATAAATCAACCAGTGTCTTGGATAACTGTACCCTTTAAAAAATTTAGGCCAATTTCTTTGAGCTGCCAACATTTCTCCAGCTGCACTTCATTTCACTTGCAAAGGTAATAAAATATTCATTTGCTGCTTGAGACTCCACATTTCTTGGTGATAAAAGTGGTCGCATAGAGAAACGTGGAAGAAAAAGTAAGCTTACAGCGAAGGATACCCGGAGAATTTGTAGAATCGCAATGAAGCAGAACGGAACAGCGTCGCAAATCCACGCGTAAATGGAGCTTCCGGTTACCACACATCGTGTTCAACAAATTCTGTCGAGTAGCGAGAACTTGGAGTGGCGTAAAAGGCTGGGAAAGCCCAACCTCACAGAACGCCATAAGCTATATCGTTTCAAATTTGCACAAATGTACATTTCCTGGGCCGATGAATGGAAAAACGTGCGGTTTTCGGACGGTCCGGATGGCTGTTGGTACTACTAGCACGACTTGCGCAAGGACCCGGATGTGAAAATGAGCAGGAACTTTGGTGGTGGAACACTGACGGTTTGGGGCGTCTTTTCGAGGAAAGCTTCCGTTGGCGTGGATTTCCACTAAAATGAAGTCGGAAAATTACGCGAAGATGCTCGAGATAACACGGCGAGTCACTTATATGTTCAGACTTTGTTTTTCAGCAAGATAATGCGGCAATTCACAAGTAAATACTGACCAAGGCCTGGTTTTCTGACAAACATATTGAGATTCTCGACTGGCCAGCTTGTTCTCCGGATCTGAATCCAATCGAGAACCTCTGGTCTATCCTTGCTCGTCGCGTTTACGAAAATGAGCATGCTGGGAGCAGATTAAGCAGGATACACTGGAGAAGCTGATTTTGTCCATAAAATCGCGACTAATTGAAGTTATCCGAAACAATGGCTCGTAAACACCTTACTGAGTACTCCTTCAAGTTGAATTTTGAGAAAAGAAATTGTTCAAAAGAAGAGGTGGTGTTGTTTTTATTTCACAATATTTTTTTCGTTTTTTGGTACTGAAATGTTAATAGTCTAAATAAACAAAATAATTTTACACTGACTTAATTGGTAACTTATGAGAATCAAAAAATCATGGTGGTGTAAAAAATGTATGGAGAAAGGTCAACGAAAAAAATAATTAAGTTTAACAAGCGCGTAAAATTTTCCCTCGTTTAATTCCAAGCCAAAGGAGGCGTAAACAATGTTTGCATACAATAATGTTTGCAATCTTTCATACAACAGGCTGGATTCAGGCGTTATCTGGCTTAAATTTACATGAAATATCCCATTATTTTCTGACAAATCTAGCATTCCCTTTATGTGCAGTAGATAACGCAGAAAATTCAATGTTTCTTTTTATCTGTGTACGTTGAGAGCAGCTTATTTCGATAAGAAATTCTTAAAACGAAGAAATGGAAGAAGGTACACGTTAGTAATTTTTCCAACGCGGAAAATAGTGGAGATTCATGTAATGTTTGTGCGTGAATCCAATGAATTGAGCCGGTATAGCTATTTTATGTTATTGGTGAAAAAAAAATGTTTTCGTTGTATAAGGGAACCGGCTCTAATGTGCGTCTAACGTTCTACAGTCGGGTCTATTGAAAAAAAGTCATACACACTTAGATTTTTTTACAGAAATCTGTAAGATTTTACCGGATTCTCTACAGCTAAACGTTCGGTAATCGGATTTAACGGATTTCGGAGAAATTTTACAGTTATCTGTAAAAAAAATTACCGAATTTCGGTAAATTTTTATCGAAATCCGTTAAATCGGATTACCGAACGTTTAGCAGTTGAGAATTCCGTAAAATTTTACAGATATCTGTAAAAAAATCTGAGTGTGTAGAACTTTCTTTCGAAAAAAAAATCCGTCCTTATTTTAAATCTCAAACTGCTCTCTTAACTGATATAAATTATATCAACTGTAATTGATAAAAGCTTGAAATTTTATATAAATAAATCAACAAATGGCTGAGTTTTAAATTCCACTGAACCCGGTGCGAGAGCTGCTACGCTACCAAAAGAATATAAATGTAATAGAACTGGCACGTTTATGGTTGTTCCAATGAGAATGAATGAGTTCAAACTTCTTTAAGAACATGCTTCTTTCCCGAGAAATACACGTTTTGTGTTTTAGTAAACTGGATAATTCTCATTTTCGGTATAAATTTGTATTTCATTTGTACGGGAGCCCTTCATTCCAGAGGGGGGAGGTTTCTCAAACCTCTATACAATCATTGCCTTCAAAACCTCCTACATGACAAATTTGGTTCCATTTGCTTGATTAGTTCTCGAGTTATGTAGAAATTAGTATTTTATTTGTATGAGAGCCCCCCATCCTTAAAGAGAGAAGGTGTCTCAAACAATGATAAGAACCTTCCCCAGCCTCAAAAACCCCTGCATACACATTTTATTCGGTTCAGAACTATCCGAGTCTATAAGGGTCAGACAGACAAACAGACAGACAGAAATTCATGCCTAGAAGCACACTTGTTGCTATTCGGTGGATATAACATGAATATGACTTGTTTTAGTCATAATAAAGTCGCTGCAACTCATTATGACCGTAGTGTGCAACTTGGGATGTTTATCTATACAGCAATCCTACCTCCCAAAACCCTCATATGCCAAATGTGGTTTCATTTGCAGGGTTAGTTCTTGAGTTCTGCAGAAATTTGTATTTAATTTGTATGGGAGCTTTCCCCTTTCAAAAGATGGTGGGGTCTTGAACATTTCTTTCTTCCAAAAACCTCCGCATGCCAAATTTGGTTTCATTTGATTGATTTGTTCTCGAGTTATGCAGAAATTCGTGTTTCATTCTTTCAGAAGGTGGAGCGGTCTCAAACCACAATAGAAACATTTCTTGCCTTTAAAACCATCCATATGCCAGTTCCAGTAACTTGATAAATTCTCGAGTTATTCAGAAATACGTGTGTTTCATTTGTATATGAGCCCTCCTTTCAGAAAGGTGAGGGGTCTCAAACCGCCATAGAAACATTTCGTGCCTTCAAAAACCTCCAACTGCCAAATGTGGATCCATTTACTTGATTAGTTCTCGAGCTATGTAGAATTTTGTGTAACATTTGTATGGGAGCCCCCCTCCCTAACAGAGGAGAGAACTATCGTAGAAACATTATTCTCTTCAAAACCGCCACATGCCAAATTTGGTTCCATTTGCTTGATTAGTTCTCGAGTTATGCAAAAATATTTGTTTCATTTGTATGGGAGCCCCCCCTTATAGAAAGAGGAGGGGTCTCAAACCACCATAACAATATTTCTTGCTTCTAGAAAACTTCATATGTAAAATTTGGTTCCATTTGCTTGATAAGTTCTTACGTTATGCAAACACTTCAGTTTCATTTGTATGGAAGCCTCCCTTTCCAGAGAGGGGAGGGATCTCAAACCACCATAAAAACATGTCTTGCTTCTGAAAACTCCCACACGCTGAATTTGGTTTCCTATGCTTGATTAGTTCTCGAGTTATGCAGAAATATGTGTTTCATTTGTATGGGAGCCCCGCCTTTCAGAGAAGGGAGGGGTCTCTATCTTAAGAATGTTTCCCGATCCCAAAAACTGATCCATACAAAATTTCACGCCGATCGGTTCAGTACCTAGGTAACCAATAAGCAGTTCCAAAGCGTCTGTACGGCAGCCTATCAAGTATTTAAGTCACCGTAAATGCAACATAAATGCCACTTTTGGCCCAATATACGGCTGCTTTACTGCAATGCTATGATAATGCTTCATTAATGCTTTTTTGCTTTCGAAATGCTTATTACAGGCTACAAGCATTTGAAATGCAGCTTTACAACCGATAGCTTTCAAGATGCTGATATCATGCTAATATAATGCTTGTAGCATCTGGAATGCAGATTTAGGTTTGATTTACTGCATATTCTAATGCTTATTGGTTACCTGGGTAGTGTCCGAGTCTATAAGGTTCAGACAGATAGCAATTCATTTTTTTTTTGTAAGGTTTACAGGCGGGACTCTGAATAGAGTAGAAATCTCTACGCCAGGCCTTTGATGATATCGTTGCGTAGATCCTTTCGAATCATTTTGCCAGCCGTACACGGAACATGTCGTCCAAGAAGACGCTGTTGCAAATGACTCGGAAGGAGCCACGATTGAGAATTTTGTTTTGTTATGTTGTTCTTTGTTATTTTTTTTCCATAGTCTATTTGTGATTTTGTTAGTCAGTATCACGTTTTCAGCTTGAATGATTTGTTTCGAAGTTTCTTCTGTCTTTTGTAGTCTAGTCCGTTGGATTGTTATTTGTTTGAAAGTTTTCCGAACCAGTTTTCTCGAACCAAAAATAAGAAGTTATTGTTCCTTGTGTGTTAGACTGACATAACTTAACTCCCTTTGAAGCATTTCACCAGCCGTGCAAGGATCATATCGTCCATAGAGACGCTGTTGACACTGCTTCAAAAGGTGTTACATTTCCCAGATTTGCTTCTCCTTTCTTTGCATTATGTTCATGTCCATTGTTTTGTGTCATTTGGTCATCGGCGTTATTTCGTCTTACTTCTTCTGATTCATTTATTTTTGTTCGCCTTATTCTTTTCATGTGTTCTACATTATTGAATTTTGTTTTTACTATCCTTTCATTGTGTCTGTTATATTTGTCTGAAACCAATTTCCTAGTCTTGACGGTGTTGGCCGATCTCTTTATATTATTCCGCCATGGTCTTTTAATGTCATATAAGTTGACCCATCGCATAAGATAGTGAGTGGTGAGTCTCAATTATTTGTATAATTTTTTTTTTTATAAAACCCCAGCCTTTAACTCCTTGTCAGCATCTGTCCTAAGTTACATTTTTCAATGACCTTTGTTCAGTTCAGAAGGTCTGATTCCTAGCTAAATAATATGTTGTTAGAGTCAGTGTCTTGATCACGGCTGTCGTATAGAACGTACGTTTAAGTTATAATATATATTTGCATTATCTGCACCTGACATATCAGGACATATTACTAGTTGCTCACAATCATGATCAAAACACTCACCCTTTTCGATAATGATGGGAACAATAAGATTATTAAGAATACCAAGTATGTAGGCTGTTTATTCAATGACAATTAAAGAGTAAACAGCAATGAAAAAGTTGTCAAGCAAATAAAAAGTGCACTTTTTGTCGTTTCCCTAAATTATTTGAAGGAATTTGTAGATTGTTCCCAGCTTCGTATAAGAGTGAATTGCGGCTAAACCCGACAGTAGGACACCTCTTTCAGTGCCTTCAAATAAACGTACTACGACGTGTCAATTTAAAGAAAGTAGAGTGTGATACTATCACTGCTGATTATGTTCTTAGTCTCCCATGCTGGTCTTTTGCATGGGATTAGCCCTCTCACCTACGACAAGGTGACAACCATGATCTTCGAGAGGGAGATAGCAATTCATTTTATTTAGCTATCTAGATAGATAGATAGATAGATAGATAGATAAATAGATAGATAGGTAGATAGATAGATAGATAAATAGATAGATAGATAGAAAGATAGATAGATAGATAGATAGATAGAGATAGATAGATAGATAGATAGATAGAAAGATAGATAGATAGAAAGATAGATAGATAGATAGATAGATAGATAGATAGAAAGATAGATAGATAGATAGACAGATAGATAGATAGATAGATAGATAGGTAGATAGATAGATAGATAGATAGATTCAAGAACGAAAACAATGTTTATCATAATGTGTCCATCATTAACATCGGTTTTGATCATCCATCTGTTTTGACTTCAGAATATTTCTAGTGACATTTCCAATGCTTGCGTGGTGTACGAAAGACGTGTGCATTTTTCATCCAACCATTCTTTAATCAAAACAATCACAGCATGATAAATTTCCGGCGGCTAATTCCATCAACCAAATGAATATTTAGCAATCAAGCAATTCAATAACAGTTTTCGAATATCTATCAAAAACGAAGTCGCGTTGCGGTTAGGGGAACTGTGGGTAAAACGGACAGGATGATGCTGATGCTTATTATGGATCCACATGGACATGTAAACAAACACTGAATATCACGAGCATCGTTTTTTGTCGTCAATTTAACGAAATTGACTGCAGATTTTATTTTAAAATTTAGTTAATACAGGTATACCTTGTCTATATGAATAAGGCAATTTTTTCCAATGACGATTTCAGCAAATGGTAAATCAATTTAATAAACATATCACCAATACGTGGATGAACGGTCTACTATCAAATGCAGTTGTTAATTCCTACAATTGGTTTGGCGTTTTTGAGAAATTTGTATTGGAAGACCTTAGTATCAGTACATATAATCAAAGTCTAACTACTGAAAACATGTTAATAAACTCATATTGATGCAACTTTAAAGAAAAACAAACAAACGAGTAAACAATCAATTTGCGAGTTCAAAATTGTGTGCAATTAAAAAATAATAATCTGGATGAATATATCTACTGAGGCGCTGCTTAGCCTCTTCGTCTAACCCCAGTTGCCCTATCGGCTCTGCACGAACGAATGTGGCAAAGTGTTTTGATGAATCGACTCCCATTTTGGAAGTTCGCTTCCGGTCTGTGTGTGGTGGCCGTTTTTTGGCTATCATTTTCCAAACTGCTGCCGAATGGCCAATTCTGTTTCTTTTGCTGTGCAATTCATTCTTCTCTCCTGGAATCTTACGGCGGAAATAACCGAAGAAAGCACGTATGACATCGACAACTACGTCGCGCCCACTGCTAGGTCTATCACGTTTCAAATCACGCACACTTTTACAGCCGCACTCCCCGAAAAAAACAAACGGTTCGATTCAAAGTCAATGTTTTCAACCGTTTCCGGTGCACCTCAAAGGTCAGCTGTTGCGCCGGTGATGTTCCCATGCTTCCTGACTTAGTTCCCGAGAACGACCCGGTAATTAAAATGTGAAGGTATACGTTCGATCGTTCGGGTGCGAACTAATGTAGTCAGTCGATTTTTAAAGATTTCTTTGTGTTGTTGTTTTCATCGCGTTATCCTCCTCCCGGGCTGACGTTTGCCGATCCCATACATACGAACGGTTTAAACGTCGGCATTCGCCATGGGAACTTGCCAGAGAGGGCGATGATGAGAGTGAGGAAATCCACCAGCACACATTTAAACGGAGTGAATGCTAACGTTTTGTGGATTCTCTCTACTTTTTTTTTTGTTGTTCTTTATTGACTCACCCATCGATTCCCCTATCAAAAAGTAGTTATTGAAGGTAATGATTCTCTACATGCGCGCTGTGCTAGGTGTTTAGCTGATCGGCTGGGGCTGTGTCTAGGAAGTGATCGCGGCTCAGTTCCTTTCTGCTAGAGGTCAATGCCTTGCTTCACGTGTGGTGTATTTTTTTTCGGGTAGGGGGAAAGTTTAACTTTGGAGTTATTTTGGAATATTCTGCGAAGCAAAATGGAAGTAGTTGGAGAGGAAATTCCATGAGTATCAAACCATTGCATGTCGAACAATGGGTTTGATCGTAGGTAACAAAAATGTCGAACAATATGATTTATGTTACTTAGGAGCTGATGCATTGTTTGCCTTGATAAATATTCACGCCAGATCGATTTTTTTCACAATTAGCACTATGATTAGCATACTTTGAACGATTTCGGAAGGTCGCAGAGGGAAGGATTTTTTCTTCTCAAAATGGATAATAATTTGTATGAAATATTATGCAAGTCATTGTAGAAAATAGACGCACGGAGTCACAAGGGTTTGCTCAGAATTTAGATAGCTTTTGAAGATCTGTATGACTTATGACATTTCAACTTCATTGTGTCCTTGGGAAACGTAACGAGCGTCAGAGAAGTCTCAAAGTTAGTAACACGTGGAAAGGGAACGCAGTATTTTTCACAACCGTACTTGACCAACTGGATGTGTCCGATGACTTCATCAGCAACTCTGTGCGAGGCGTGTGTCTCTAGGCATTCGTGTTTTCTCGGGAATTGGCGGACCCCTGCGAGGAGGATATTTAACTACACTCTACCAAAATGTTATGTAAATTTCTGTCTCCTGAGACCGACACATGCAAGCGTCCTTTCGCACATAAGAATGAGTTGGAAAAGATGAGAAAATAAATCCAATCAAACCCATTTTTCATAGAATTGCGTATGTGTCGGTTTCAGGGGACACAATTTTACACGAAATCTTTGTTTACGTTCCCGGACTTTTTACAAACATGGATTACGTCTCGTGTAAAATTCATAATTTTCAAGTGTGTATGTTTCCAATTTATTCTCTGTACAGAGATGCACATTAAAGTTATTCAAATTTTGGCACCGATTTAAACCAACAGTAGGGATGCTGTTGGAGCCACTTAGAAGTTTGGGTGGTTTATTTCAGCAGAAAACAAAAATATGTTATATCATCGAGTTTGAGGACCGATTTAAACCAATAGTAGGGATGCTATTAAGGCCACTCACAAGTTTGGGTGGTTTATTTCAATGGAATTCAAAAATACGCTAGAATATCAAATTTGACGACCGATTTCAACCAAAAGCAAGGAAGCTGTTGGGTCCACTGGTGTAGGTGATTAATAAAAGAATACCCTATGCTACTCAGCAGTAACAGTAAAAATATGCAGTTATATACGTCTATAAAGCTCAACCATAAATCGATGTATGTATACAGAAATGTGAAGGTCATGATATGATGTAAATAACATGATGCTGCAAAGATGCATGATGTACCAAACGATGCAAATAATGAAATACAGCGATTTGCCTCTTCCGCGGTGCTAGATTGATACTCTCCTGTTCCCTTCTGGGCTCATAAACGACTCTTTTTGTCCGTGAAATAGAAAATGTAGGACCATAACCAGTGTTAGTTTTTTTTAATCAATTCCTTGGATATAGAGAAATATTCCGTTTTGCAGAATCCGTCGTATATGATCCATTCTAAAAAAACGTAAACAACCATCCCATCTAGAACCATTCCTGGTTCTAACTGAAACTTGGCTTCGAGCGGACATTCAGGACTGTGAGCTATCTACGGGTTATCATATTTTGCATTGCGATCGTAATCAATCCACCAGTCAGCTCTCCAGAGGTGATAGCGTACTTATAGCGGTAAAATTTAACCATTTATGCAAATCTGTCACGTTTGAGGATTGCGACCATCTGGAGCAAGTACCAGTGTGCATTAACCTGGAACACCGATCGCTATTTATCACCGGAATCTATCTCCGCCTTCTCTCTAGCCCGCATTTATACAAGTATCACGCCGATGCTCTAAAAATCACCATCGAAAGGTCTTTGTCTCGCGATATCATCCTGGCACTGGGCGACAACAATCTTCCGTTTTTGAACTGGAACTTCTACGATGATGTGAACGGTTATTTACCATCAAATGCGTCTACGGAGCAGGAACTGGCACTTACGGAACCGATGCTCACCAACGGACTAGTCCAAGTTAATTCAAATAGAAAACTTTTGAACTTAGCCTTTACCACCGAACCGAATGCTATCAACCTACTTGAGCCTCCTGTTCCTCTCTTGGACATCGATTAGAAACACAATCCGTTCATCTTGAAACTAGACGCGCACTGCAATTCGCCCATTATACACGATTATGATTCGTATCCACTTGAATTGAACTTCAGGCTCTGCGATTTCGACTCCATGAATAATGTATTGGCTACTATTAATTGGCAACAGACTTTAGAGGGTGATTCCGTCGATGCTATTTCTGACCAATTTTACGACAAACTCTATGCGCGAGTTCCTCTCCGACGGAGGATTACAAGGCCAACGTCTGTGCAACCCTGGTGGAATCTAATGTTACGCAATCTGCGGAATATGCTACGCAAGTCGCGAAAATGACATCTCATTGCCAGAACCAACGAAACTAGAAATAATCTCTGTTTAATCGAAACGAGGTACAACGTACTACCTAAGTCCAGTTATGAGGAACGCGTCCAGAAATTGCAAGCGAACCTGAAGCAAAACCCAGCGGCATTTTGGAAGTTCGTGAAGTCACAACGTTCTTATCATAGTATTCCTAACACAGTTGAATTCCACGGGATCGCCACTAGCACCCCTGTCGATGCGCCACCTCTGCACCCAAATAGCTTCGACAACATACGGATGTTCAATATGAACTTCCCAGCGCTTTGATTCTCGCTGGATGACGCCATGAAAGCCTTGAACGACCTTGATGTTTTATACGGTCCTGGTGTAGATGGAATTCCTCCGCATCTTCTCAAGTTTTGCTCACGCTCTCTTGCTTTTCGGATATGCAACATCTTTCACCGTTCGTTAAGAGAGACAAAGTTCCCTGGAATTTGGAAGACTGTGTCTATTGTGCCAATCCATAAAGCAGGAAATCGGAACCTTGTTGAAAACTATCGTGGAATATCGTTTCTCTGTTGCATCAGCAAGGTCTTTGAAACGTTAGTTCACAACGGTGTGTACAATGTTGTCCATCCTTTAATGTCGGAGTACCAGCATGGATTCGTTCAGCATCTCTACAACTACGAATTTGCTGTGGTATACAAATACGTTGTTTCGAGAGGTTGATTCCCAAAGGCCGGTCGACTCTTTCTATGTTGATTTTTCTAAAGCTTTCGACGCAGTACCACACCTATACGCAGCCGAAAAGCAAAAAGCTGTAGGATTCTCAATTTGGTTCGTTGAGTGGATTCTCGCTTACTTGACCGACCGTCAGTCACGATCGAGAACTTTCGCAACTACTTCAGGAGTACCGGAAGGAAGTGTGCTTGGCCCAATGCTTTTTGTTCTTTTCGTTAATGATCTGTACCCTCGTATTTCATCGTTCAAGCAAATGTTTGCCGATGACCTGAAGATGCACTTGACGTTTTGTCCTTCAAAACGATATTAACGAACTACTGCTGTGGTGTAACGATAATGGTATGAGTTTCAACATAGCCAAATGTAAGGAGATATCGTTCCTCCGTCGTACAGACCATCACGCATCAATACAAAGTTGGTGCGGTTCCACTAGAGCGAGTCACATCTATTTGCGATCTAGGTTTTACAATTGACTCCAAGTTAAAATTTAACAGACACGTCGCGCTGGTTACGCCTAAAGCCTCCATGGTTCTTGGATTCATTTGACGTCACACTTGTAACATCACAGATATCTACGCACAAAAGACATTATTCTAAGACCTAAGTCCGTAGTATACTGGAATATGCGACCGCTGTCTGGTCACCATATCACGCATCACTGATCATCAGAGTCGAACGAACTCAAAAGCTCTTCATCAGATTTGCGCTACAGAATCTTCCATGGAACGACCCGTTAAACTCCCTGAGCAAAGCCAGCAGAAAATGATCCACATGCCAATATGTTTGTCTTAGGCCATGCCTGAAGAAATTATGTACGACGTGCCCGCTGCAGCTACCCATGTTAAGGACTACAAAACCAGGCCTGGCTTACATATCCTCGATTGCCCCAGTAAAATCTTTGAATGACTTCCAGTTGATAGCCGGGCCATCCATAGAACACTGAGTTATCTTCTTCAGCAATTCGGGATTTACAGAAAAAAAACTGTTTCATTCCGTCAATGAGATCGTTGGACCGAGTTGATGACAAAAACGCTTCTTAAATTACCAATTTAAAAAAGGTGTGAGCTTGGTTCCTGCCATGTAACTAAAATTCCCGATGGATTTTGAAATTCCCGACTTTTTCCCGCATATTTCCCGATGATTTTGGATTCCCACATTTGCCCGCATTTCCAGATTTTCCCGAGTCAGTGGCCACCCTGATCGTTGCAGACTTCAGTTGAATTAAGCACGCCGTTTACCAAGAAGGATCTTGCTGTAAACCCAATTATTTTAGCCAACATTCCAGTGATTTCTAGACTTCCTTCAAAGCGAGTTACCTATTGATGATGTTTGTTAGTCCCAAGCCTCATTATTATTATTATTATTATTATTATTATTTATTCGTCAACAGATAAAAATGCTTATCCCAATGACAATAAGCTAAAGTTGAATTACATACAACAATAAACACATACATCTTCTGAAACAACGCTTATTAACCTCACGGGATACATTAAAATTAAACAGGTTATAATAGCAGTTGAAGACACGAGCCATGCTTAGCACAGGTTCGTGTTTGCCGTAGTTGGTCCTTGAGTGCCGGTTAATGAATAATGATTGTAAACGTAGGTTTTGTCGTCGAGTGTGGATGCCAAGAGACTAAGTAAAGTGGAACAGTCGATGTTTCCCTGAAGAAGGTCACCAACGAAACACGCTTTGGCCACCATACGCCTCCCTTCCAACAACTCCAGCTTAATGAGCTTACACCGGCTTTCATAGCTTGGCAATCTTCGAGGGTCTTGCCAACAAAGATGTCGTAAAGCAAAGCGTATAAACTTCCGCTGAACGGCTTCGACTCTCTGGACTGCATTTTGGTAGAAAGGGGACCAAACGATCCAGATCCTCTACTGTTGTTTCGCGTTTTAAGCGCGTTCCTCGAAGGATGTAGTCGTGGAGATACATCGCACGTTTTCGGCCAAAAGAGATAGTCAAGCATTTGGATACATTTAAGGACATTCTGTTGATCCCAGATGGTGCCAGATGGTGGAATAAAGCCTGTACTCGAAAAAAATGCACCATTTGTATCCGTATGTAACTTTTTTCTAACTGTCCGTGGGTAAGAATTGATGAAAATCAGTGTATAACTAGTTTGGAGTGAATTGTTTACATGTGCAAAATTTCATAACAATCGGTTCAGTGGTTATTGAGATGTCATCGAAACAAGAAGAAAATCGCCGGTGAATTTTGCACGCCTTCATGGAAAATCCGACTGCGATCATGAGATGGATCGGAAGACAACTGGGAATCACCCAGTTTAAGGAGTCCCAGACGACCGAGCGGCGGACTGGAAGTGGAAGAAAATCGAAAACAGCTGACCCTGTGAAGACCCGGAATGTGTTGGATTATTTCAAGTGTAATCCGAACCTTTCGATTCGCGGCGCGGCTCTGAAGGCAAAGTGTTCCGCCTGGTTCGTTCAGCAAACCATGAAACGTGCTGGGCTACATGTATTCAAGATTCGCAAGGCACCGAACCGGCGTGATCAACAAAACACAGCGGCCAAATCCCACGCAAGGAAGCTGTATTGAGAGTGGTTAACGCAACCGATTTGTGTGGTTATGGATGACGAAACCTACATCAAGGCAGACCCAAAGCAGATACCGTTGCCAAATCCCGGCTCGATGTTCCGGAATACATAAGGAAGAAGAAAGTGGACGAATTCGCCAAAAAATACTTGCTCTAACAGGCCATATGCCAATGCGGTAAACTGAGTAAACCGTACATCACAACGGGTACCATCAACAGCGAAATTTACCGTATCGAGTGCCTCCAGAAGCGTCGATTGCCCTTCCTGCGGTCCCACGGAGGCGAGTCATTATTTTGGCCAGACCTGGCATCATGCCATTACGCGCGATCGACGTTGGATTGGTACAGAGACAATAACGTTGTTTTTGTACCAAAAACCGCCAACCCCCCAAATTCACCCGAGATTCGTCTGGTGGAAAGATTTTGGGCCATAATGAAGGCCAAAGTTCGAAAATCATCCAAGGTGTTTAAAGAATGGTTGAAAGTGAACAAAAAGGTCGGCTCCACCATTGCACAAAATGTAATGAGGGGTCTTAAGGGAAAGGTGCGGGCTTTCAGCGAAAAGGAAATTGCATAAAGCAATTATGCCGAAACATAATCCATATGTATTACTTCATTCCCTGAAAGACTCAAGAAAATCCGACTTAAAATAAATTCAGTCAAGGTGGTGCATTCGTTCCTGTCTTGACCTACTCTGCATGGAGATGCGTGGCAAAAGATTGTGTGTCTGTTTCGAAATACTACCTCACAATGCCCTCCGCTAAATTTCAAACTACTTCTATTCAATTTTCACAGCCTACCGTGCGCTACCGGAACTATCAATACTTTCTCTTAACAACTTTGTTCTAGCAAAAAAGTGCTGTCTACTCCTAGAGCCTCATGGTGGTGAGAAATTATTTCCTTCTCAAAACAACAATTAATGATGATGTTATGTTAGAATAAATGTTTGGCGAACACTTTTGTCTGGTGCATTTTTTTTTTCGAGTACAGGCTTTAACAGCTGATCTGGCAATAAAGGAGTAGCAACCTCGAACGATAAATCATGCTCAAATAATATAGATTAAAATGTACTCATACAAAAACAGAATAGCTTCATAACTCTGATCCCAGTGCCTTTATGTGAGCGTAATACGACGAGATGTAAACACTGACAAAATATGGAAAAAATAATTGTTGATAAAAATGAAACTTAAGAAAAATGTCAAATTAGTATCCAATGCAAGCATGGTCTTGCATGTCGTGTTAGTTCTTTATGTTCTGCTACAGAACTAAGCAAAAATAACCATCAGTAACGCCTGAAGATGAACCAATGATTTTTTTAAATGTGAAAACATATTGGCTATTTTGGCGTCAATCAATTTTGGCGTCAATGACCTTACTCAAATAGATGGTAGTATTTCATCATCATTATCAAGATATGAATCCGCTTGACGAGCATATTAAGTCAGACCACAGTACGTAACACGACACTAAGGTCCCATATGACCGATTTCTGTACCGATGATAAGTCAGTTCCACAAACATATATCACTAACATAGCTCGGGTCCTCACAAGTTCCTACCTCAAGCTTCCACGGGTCAAGAGATGACAAAGACCGCCAGCTAAGGGTTGCGAACTTAACTGGTAGTGCAGCCTGGGCACTGTTGTCCTTCTGACTTCAGCTAGATTGAGCAGGTGCTTGCCGAGCGTCTGTCCACCAAGGAGGTCTGTCCACCAGCGGCTGAGTAAGAAACGCTAGGCCCATGAAGCTAGGGAAAATAATTTACACTGACTCTACAGTGACAGATGACAGTCTGAACTTCAGTTTGTGTGTGTACCGCAAAATGATTTCTTTATAAATTTTTTTAAGAAACTTTGTTAAAATTTCCCAAAGATTCTATGAAATGTTTTCAGGCATTGCTTGAGAAATTCCTTCTGGCGTTTCTAAAGGTATTCTTCAGGAATTTGTAGCCATACCTCCAGCGATGCTTTCAGCAGTTTCTTCTGGCAGTTCATTGACTGTTCTGTTAAACTTTCTGGTGATGAAATTTATGGTGGAATCCCTGAACTTATGAATTTTTGTGATTGTAAAGGAATCCCTGGAAGACACCTGAAAGAACTAAAAACTATAAGGTAATTGCTGAAATAATTCTTGGAGAAAACCCTGATTCATTGAAGAAATTTAAGAAATGTTGTTTGCACGAGTTTCATTATCTCGTGTATTAAATTCTCCACGTAAAATATTCTACAAGCGCTTTTGTCTAGAATTTTTGCGAGGATTCTTAGATATAAATCTCTAAAATAAATTTCATGTATTCCGCTGGAGATGTGTTTTTTTTAAAGTTTCTCAATCGGTTGCTCCACAAAATTCGACAAAGTATTTCTATAAAAATATTGTTTTTCTAATTTAGAAATATCTTCATGCATTCAAGCCGAACAGAAGAATGTTCTCGATATTTATTTTTGTTATTCGAAGCATAAATATTTCGAATGTGATTATTGGTTATCTTTAATATCATATTGCCGTGCGAAAACCTATATATCGACATGGCATTTTCATAAGGGCCAATGTCGAAAACGTAAACAATGGCTTCTTCCGAAAATTTCTTGAAAGTGCAAACTCTCTCAAGTAAACTGCAACTTCTATTGTAAAGCAACTTCTATTGTAAACTCCGCTTCTGGACAATCATCGTGGTGAAAACTCCATTTCAATATATATTGTGCAATTGTTGAACAATTCCAGATCGATGGCACGATTACAAAAAAAGGCTTGTTGCCTGTCGATCAGATGGAGCATCGGTAATGATGGGTACTGACCGATCCGTCAAAAAGCTGGTAAAACGTGTCAGTTCTCATTTGATAATTATCAAATGTACTTGCCACTTTTTGGCTCTTTGTGCTACACATGCAAAAAGCTGCCACTGGAACAGTTGATGCAAGATATTTATAGTTACTTATCATGCAGCCTCAAATGACCTAAGGAATTCCAGATAAAACAAAATATCTTGGACTTGAAGCATCGTTCTGCATCGATCTGCCACCAGATGGCTATCGTTCTAGTCAGTTGTCAACAGGAACTGCATCGTGTTTTGAACCCAAGAAGCTGCACACTTTGAAGAAGTTCAGTTCAATTTCTAAAGAATATCCATACTTTTACGAAAAATATGAGATACAGGCCATCGAAGATCATGACTTGGAAACTTGTCGGAGAAAACTGCTGTGTTTCAAACAAGCAGATAGAAAGCTGGTTTTTATCTTGCTTACACACTTAGATTTTTTTTACAGAAATCTGTAAAGTTTTACCGAATTCTCAACAGCTGAACGTTCGGTAATCAGATTTTACGGTTTTCGGTAAAATTTTACCGAAATCCGGTAAAGTTTTTACAGATATCTGTAAAATTTTACCGAAATTCGTAAAAAAGGATTACCGAACGTTCAGCTGTTGAGAATTCGGTAAAACATTACAGATTTCTGTAAAAAAATCTAAGTGTGTAGGAAGCTCATTGCGAACTTTCTTCAATCTGAATAAGACCATCTAAATTCGAATGTTTGAAGCAAAGTTCTTGCCAAGGTTTTCTGCTGAAATTTAAAGATGGGAACGAAAAAAGATTTTTTGGTGAAAATTAAAGATGGGAACGAAAAACTTACACGAATGAGCCACACGCACAAAAAACCACAGTTGAAACTACAATTTCGAGGGTCAAATTGAGCGCAAAATTTTCACCTGACTATAAATGCGTTTGATTTAACCATGCCTGCGATTGAAGTCAACCAGAGTAGGGTTGGTATGAACATGAGGTCTGTCAAATATACCACAAACGTTGAAGGTTTGAAGATAAACGTAGTAAATTTGACTTAAATTTCATGGTAGTTTTAAAAGTAGGCGATGTCGGTAAGGTAAAATGGTAGTTTCAACTACCTAGATTTTTTTCTGTGCAGTATATTTATAAGGTAAATCAATTGACAAACTCTAAAACATATAGATGAACACGCTAAGAAAGGAAGACCTAGAGCTCGATGATAATAACATACAATCTAAATTATGAACAATCATGTGAATATAAATTTCCGTTTTTTCCCCGGTTTCTCCCGGTTTTTTAGAATTCCCGGTTAATTCCCGGTTTTCCCGGTTCTGTGGCCACCCTGCAATATTTTTCATGCTATTTTCAGCTTCGCATTTATCCATCGTCGTAAATTTTAGACTACCTACCTCTCCCATTGAGCGAGATAAGGCGCTATAATCTTGGCAATTATTGCCAGGCTTTTGGTTCAAATGCCAAAGTTTCACCCACAGGCAAAAAGAGCATAAACTAATCTTTCTAGCATCTATGCTCCCAACGGTAAAGTACAAATTATCACACTGTTTAACTCTATATGGAGGCGTTTAGTACGGGAGGTCCACGCTTTCTTTCTTCCCTTGATTCAAAGTAGTAGAGCGATTTTATAGCTTTCTGGAATCGCTCTATTTCTTGGAATCCTCTCTGCGGTACATACTACGCAGTTGGCCTGGCCCCGATGTCAAGAAAAATGATGCATTCAAGAAACCATCATTTTCCAGGATGCTTTCAAGAATTGGCTGGGTTAATGTGAGATTAGATTAGAAAATAAGCTTGACCATATTTTCCGTAATTGGAATGCTGTCACCAAGTTATACTTTCAAATGAAATTTAACTGTTTAACGAACATGTTCTCACTGAAGGTCTGTAGCCAAACTTTTAAGGAACTACTGTGGATGTGGACGCCAAAATACGCCCTAAGCACTCGAATCGCCCATCGATAAATGTGACAAAGTTGGCAAAACAGCCTAATTCCAAATATACCACGTTTGGCCCCCCGCTTGAAGGTACGTGATGCTGGCCTTGCTGCTGTCGTTTTCTAGAAACTACTCTGCCAGATGTCAAATCCATTGGTTGCTGAGCGCGCCTGTCGATACCGATGAGAAGCACGTCCCATATTTCCCGGCACATGTACGAGAGGAGAACATCGGCGCTGCGCAGATGATGATGGTGATAACGAGCATACATTTGAAATTACTTCCCTCCGCCGCCGGACCGAGCGACGTGGAGGCACAAGTAGTGAGCAACCGGTCAGAGCACGTACATAATTGGCAGTTCTAATATTTCACGTCATCATTATGTACTGAACGCGCACACCGCTTCCCCTCCCGAAGGCTATGGTTACCTTGATCTACCTAGTCATTGAGAACTCCGGGGCGCGCGCGTGCAAAGTACCTATTTGGCTGCGAGACTATCATAATCAATCCAATCCACGAAGACGACGACGACGACGACGACGACGACGATGGAATACTGCGAGATGATTGGTCACACGTTATACTACTAAATGGACCGACGCGACAGCGGTGGACAAGTGTGAATTGCTGCGAGAAGGTGCCAAAAGGGTGCTCCAAATTCTCTGGCATTCGGTGAAATATCAAACCACTGACTGACTGTGGTCGTTAATCTACTTTACAGAACACATTGTTCTCCGATCCGCACACAGCACACATTCGAGATGTTGTGAACTGTGCCGGAATTTTAATGTACGAAACAGTGCTCGTATTTCACGAATGGAAGCATAATTTTTCTCCAACGTTGTTGCGCGTTGGTAGATTTTGTTGCTGAGCTATTATTATGAGCCACCGAGCGCCGAGTTCTTCCCATCATGTGGAATCGAAATGGGGAGTAGATACAAGCCGGGGCACACACAGAGCGTTCGTTCGTCGTGTTTCCACTTCCGTTCATCATCCATTCCAGTACAGCTGGCAATGCGGTGCGATTGGCGTTGTCGTCGTCAGTCGCCGGCATTGATTCTGATTCTCGACAACCGGTCATACGAGAGTGCAGCTCGTTCGCGCGATATAGAAAGACCCGTCAGATTCTGCCGCTTCCTTCCAGTGCTGATGAAGTGAAATATTAGAACATGCTCTCATTTTCTATGTTATTTGCATAAATTGTTTGCATCGTTTCCATCGCACCGGACGCCGCCGATATCGTGTCGAGAATGTCGTGTTTTTCTATTCAGGGCTTAAACGGGAATGCATTATGCCGGCAGAACAATGCGGAGAAGATTATCTCGAAGCTATGATACAGTTTTTAGACGATCGGAGCGCAAGTTTGTTGAGTTTTTTTTCGAATGGTTGTGAAGTGTTTTGAAGCATTACATCATCGTTTGTGGGCGTGGTTACAGATCCAAAACATATTTGAAAAGTTCAAAGATTTTTTAAACTCCAAAATAATTTGAAAATTCGGAAGACTTTTGAAGATTCCCACCCATGGCCAGATTTCGTAAAAATGTAAGGATGTGAAAGCTAATGAGATATTTGAAGCCTTGAGGTGCGAGGGGTTGAAAAGAACCATCAATTGATTCATAGATATTCAGCGACTCGGAATTGAACCGTTCCGAAATAATCATCTCTTTTTTAAGGAAATGTCGTTCTGAAAACATAGGCACTCGAAAACCCGTTAGGCGCAACTATCTCCCGTCTCTCAGATCCACGACTCTTAAAAATGTTTTAGGTATCTGCTATGCATCCATAAAATGAATAGAAAAAAACATAATTTTGCCGTAATGTTCAAAAGATTCAGCGAAGAATAATATAGAAATTCATTTTCCTTAGCAGTATTTGAGTAGGAATATCCCATGTCCATGAAACCACTCTCATTGAATATCTTTTTAAAACGCCCTTGGTTTTGTCTGATCACCTCTTGTGAAGAAAGTCATTCTCGAAAAAAGAATGAGAGAATAGCAAAAAAGAAAGAGAGCGGGTGTTGGCTCAATTGCAACGTTGCCACATGTTGCCACAATATCAGGACGGGAATGTTTGTTTTGTCTAAGCGACAGTTCTCAATCTCAATCCCAAGAACTAACACTCAATGCTTCAATTGATTTTTGTAGTCTTGATCTTGTGGAACTAACTTTTGATATTCTCGATTTAATTTTTATGAAATGAAGCATGTAGCCAAAAACAAGAAGTTTTGATAAAAGCCCCGAAAGCGCAAGTGTCATAAAATAATAAACTAAGTCCACCACACAGATAAAAAAAAACATTGAATTTTCTGCGTTATCTAATGCACATCGAGGAAATGCTCGATTTGGCAGAAAATAATAGGGTAAAAAAAATATGTAAATTTAAGCCAGATAACGCCTGAATCTAGCCTGTTGTATGAAGGATTGCAAACATTGTTGTATGATGCATGAAAGATTGCATACAATTTGGTTGTTTACACTTCCTTTGGCTTGTAATAAAACGAGGGTAATTTTTACGCGTTTGTTAGAATTGTTATTTTTTTCTGTGCAGATTGTACAAATAAAAAATGTATGTCTGTTAGTTTGTAGGGTGATGTGTGTATGTATGCAACAGAATGAATATTTCTCGGCAATCACGGTTTCGTCATAAAAAAATTGATCGACATATATTTGTTTTGGGGTTAGCTCAATTGGTTCCGGAGAAATAATAGGAACATGTTCCGGGAATTAGATAAAGCATGATAAATCTTACTTTCCGACACCTCAAACTCTGCGATAATCCAATGGGAAATTCATTTGTGGTAGATTCGGTCATATATCGGCTTCCCCGAAATTGCACCAGATTGAGACAAACACTGCAAAGTTGACTCCAAGCAGTCGAAATCATGCCTACATTGCGTATCTCAAAGGAGCTCATGGCTCGCATTATGGCTGACAATCGTATTTACTTTGAATTCCGAAGAACGCCTAGATGGAATAAAGTTCGCCGAACTACAAAGTTGACCATCTATAAGAAATTAATTACACCGGTAGTCCTCTACGGCCACGAAATATAGGCTTTGTGCGATGAGGACTACCACGCCCTTGTTGTCTTTGAACGGAAGGGGTTGCGTACGGTCAACAGTGGAGTGCAGATGGAAGACGGAACGATTTGCATCAGTTGCTGGGAGAACTTTCCATCGTACACATCGCTAAAATCGGTCGACTACGATGGGCAGGGCATGTCGTAAGAATGTCTGACGACAGCCCTGTTAAAATGGTTCTCGAAAACGAACCGACGGATGCGCGCAACGAGCAAGGTGCATCGATCAAGTAGAAGGCAACCTGCGGACTCTCCACAAACAGCGAGGCTGGCGTGGTTCATCCTAAATTTGGCGAATAGTGGATGCTGCAAGAATTCATTATACCAATTCACTGATTTTTTCGCGATGGTTTGTTGAGCTGTGTGAGCAGGTGCATTGTCTTGATGAAACATGATTGGTTTCATCTGCCAACCAGGTCTTTTTTAACTGTTTTCATCAACTGGTCTAAAAGGTCGCAATAACCAGTTTGGAGTTAATCTATCAATAAATTTCCTTTTGCATCCCAAAAACCTGATGCTAACACATTCTTGGCCGATTTTTGGACATGAACTCGCTTCGGAGCCGAAGTACTTGCTTCACAACACTCATTAGCTTTTTGTTCTGATTCAGGATCATGGTGGTAGACCCAAGTCTCATCCATAGTGATGAATCGACGCAGAAAACCCTTTTTATCCTTTTGAAACTGCTTCAAATGTTGCTCAGAAAGTAGAATTCGCACGTCAGTAAAGAACGGTATATAACCGTTAACATTTCACGGAACGAAGGCGGGCTCTTCGATCCCATTGGGTTTATTCTGTCCATCGAGGGCTCGATTCTAGTGCTGTCAGTGTGACCTCTCTTTTGGAAGGAGAGTGTCTGCGTAAGTGTCTTTGCGTACGGGCCCGCACCTTTTGGCCCTTCATACAGAAGCTTGATGATCACAAACAACAATAGAATCCTGATCAAACCGTTTTTCAGATTATTCCACTGCTATGGCAAGTTCAATTGCTACATCAGATGGTAGTATTACATCGTCATTATCATTTTGAAAATCAGTGGCGTCTCGTCCGTATGTTCAACCGGTTCATCGAAAAAGTAGTCAGTTGTCTCACGAAACATTGAGAAAACACTATTAAACATCATTTTCAATATGCAACGACCACAACGTGTTCACCTTCGGGACTGAACCATTGATGTTAAGTTACCGTTTATTTCAATTATATTCAATTATAATTCATCTAATACCTGAAGGCGTGAACCGTCGGACGAAATGCTTAGATTTTCAATAATCATCACTAATATTTAGCAGTAGTCTAGCGGAAATTCGAGAAAATTGGCAACAAATCTGAAGTTGTAGTGGATAAAAATGATCTTGAAAAAAAGTTTCGCATATCTGGAATGGTCTCACTAAGTTCTACTTTTCGATGCAATTTAACTTCCTTAAGAAATATTTTGCCATTGTACTGCAGTTTTAACCATAATGAATATGGAAGTTTTTTTTAAGGCGCAACGTTCCAATATCCCTGTCACTTGATGTTTTTAATAGTGCCCATGCCTTTACTTACAAGACAGCACGTGTTTTATTCTATTTGGGCTGGTATCAATTCCAGTCGGTGCCGTCGGAATCCTCAGAAAATATGCTATGGAAGCAATAAACCAAGCTATCCGTCAGCAGTGGAAAAATAGGTGGGCGCAAATGAGAGACGCAAAAATTACTGAGGTGAAGGCTGACACAAGAAAAATATCCGATCAGGAAAACTCTTTTGACCAGCGAGTACTCACTGCCCTGTCCAACACGTATTCTTCGTTATGTAACGAAGAGGACAATGAAAAGCGATTTCTGAAGTTCTTGTATGAAACCAATTTGTATCGTGTCATGTGAGGAGATGTAAGTGCAGAAAAGTGAAAAGCGAATGAGAAGAAGAAGTAACAGAAAATGTTGAAGTTGAAACAGACGATGATGCAAATGCAAAAAAGCCTGAGTGTAGAGGCCGGAAAACGATGTTTTTCATAAACCGGAAGTCACCATCTTGGATTCCAAAATAGCGTTGGACATCAATTTCCGGCCTCTACACGTTGTCAAACAGTCTAATATATGGATAATCTCGGAACGAAGACGACGTATAGAAGCCGGAAATCGATGTCCGACGCCATTTTGGAAACCAAAATGGTGACTTCCGGTTTGTGAAAAGCTGCCAAACATTCTACAACATGGGTATATCGGAAGGGACGACGGGTAAAGGTCGGAAATCGATGTTCGACGCCATTTTGAAATCTATGTTCATATGTTGTTGATACAACTCCAAAAACTCTGGGTTTTGTTTTCAAGGTGGCGAAAAATTTCAGCGACATCCGCTGCCTAAAATCGCTCTATTGTTCTCTCGTGCGATCTACACTGGAGTACTGTTCAGCAGTTTGGAGCCCGAACTATAATAATGGCGCCGAGCGAATCGAATCTATTCAACGTCGTTTTCTACGGTTCGCCCTTCGTAGACCACCTAGGAGAGACCCATTTCCTCTTCCCAACTACGAAAGTCGCCGTCGATTAGTGAACATGGAGCCTCTGCGAGTCCGCAAAGACGTTTGTAAAGCCTTAACTGTTGCAGATACTCTACAAGGAAGAACCGACTGCGAAACGATCCTGCAACAAATCAACATCAATGTTCAATCAAGGCCAATGCGCAACAAGTTAATGCTGAGGCTTTCTTTTCACCGCACCAACTATCGGTTGAGTAGCGCTATCCACGGGTTGCAGCGAATGTTCAATAGGGTGGCGTCAGTTTTTGACTTCCATCTGACGCGGAATGTACTTCGTCGGAGATTTTCCACCGTTTTTGGAGCAATTGACGTTAGTTTTTAAGTGTTTTAATTTTTTTGACATGACTTCATTGTGTAATCGTTTTTCTATGTAATGTTCTTTTTTTTAACCAACATCATTAAGACCTGAACTTGGTCTGATGATGCCTACACCCAAAATAAAAAAGCAAGATTGTAATGCAATTTCGCATGATTTTGTTTCGTTTCTCGTAATGGATCGAAACTTGTAGAAAAAAAGCAACATTGGTCGTGGGCAAAAAAGGAACACATCATTTCGCTTTTAAAAATTCAATGTGTGAGTGAGGTTGTGCAGTGTTGAGTATAAGATTGGAGTCCGGAAATTCAATGGCTCACAAAAAAAAAGAATGATCACGATACGCAACCGAGATTCGAACCAAGGTCGCCTGCATCGTGGCTCTAGATTGTAACCATTCAGCCACTTGTTGTTGACGGTTGAACAAAGACTCAATGGTTGCTTCGACTGTCGAGGCACTAAGCACACAGCGATATATATGGTTTGAGGAATCTGTGTGCTGCCAACCGCTTGCACACACTTGCACTTTTGGGTGTAACTACAAATAAACATACATCGGTATGATTTTGAGCCTAACTGGTTAATTCTGTAAGAAGTTCGAGCAGTTTTAGCTAAATGCCTCATTCAACTTCTTGTAGTAGAATGAATCAATCTCCCTTTAAAATTGGTTTGGTTTCATTAGTACGACACTGAAGAGGTCTGCACATAGTAGACGAAATACGTATCTGTCAAGATAACAAAAAGGTATTTGGAATTCAATAGAAGATACTAATCTCCACCTTTGAATCATCGTTACAGTTATTCCACTTAAAAGCTCACACTCTTCAATATTACAATCTTGCTTTCTTATTTTGGATGCACACGTAAATGAAATATTATTGAAACCGGGAAGCTCCATATAGATTCTTCTTAGAAGTTTTTTTTTTTTCGTGAGAGCTTTCAGTTCATAAAATTGGTCTAATAGTAAGGCAGTTTTTACAAGACCATCAATTGGATTCTCATTAGAATGAATCCACAGTTTTGACCGAGACATGGACCGGAATGGTGTCCCTGCGTAAGATTCGGAACCACTATTTGATCAACTGATTTAGGGGTTTTGAGGTCAATCAATAAAACTGATTCTAGAGTTCTGTAGATTTTCCGCAGCTGCTTTAAATTAGTCACTAAACAAATTCAAAATTTAAAGCTAAATATACAGTCTCTTCACAATAATGAGTTCTATGGAGATTTTGTTTTGAGATCATATTTTTCTCAACTCGGTAGTAAATATTTCAAGGTGTGTGTGAAAATGAGAATTAGTCACAGAGAAAAAAAGTTCTGAAATCAAATGCACACGACTGTTATTGACAAGTGTACACAAAATTTGGGGTTGCCCAAACATACAGACAAAATATCTTAGTTGGCCGTGTAACCAAATTAACTATTATTCTCTCCGCGCGTCTCTTAATAACATAATATCTGGTATATATGCGAGTCTCTTATCTCTTTATCTCGATATTCTTTCTTTCTCGATGATTCTCTATGTCTATAGTCCCTTCCATATGTCGATGAAAAAACTGCGAAAACCCAAGTTCACCTGTGTTTGGAGCAAGCGATCGAGATTTGAAAAAATGGGATTTGGCATGAGAGCATCTTTTTTTTCCAAAAAAAAAAGAGGTAAACATTCTTGAATTTTACACATAAAGCTATCATATTAGTAGCTCTTGAGTGAAGTATCATACCGAATATTGAATTAAATCGATAACATTGATATCATTAGATATATGTGGCTTTGTCGGCACTGATGGGCCACCAATCAGCGATTAGGCCGATTTGCTTCTCTAACGTACAGATTAATTTCTACAATCAAAGTATACAGTCGCCAGATTGCTCTAATGACCATCTTTTTAGTTCAGATACACACGCACCTTCTCGAACCCGTTCGGCAAAATCTGACAATCATACATTTCGCGCAGCAGGACTCCCTCGTGCAATTTCTGCATTTTGAACCGTAATGACTATAACCTAACCTACGCCGTCGAATCAGAATGCTGCGTGCTCCGATTTCTCAGTGACGACGAGGAAATTTCGCGACACCACACACCGCGAAGTAGGTTACAACAATCAGACAGAGAGCGAGGCGACGAACTGTTCATAAGAACGATCCTATCTCACCTACCCACCTACCTACCCGACCGACCTATACCGACTCGTCGTGCACATTGTCAGGCGCCGCCGTCGCCGCAGCCACCAGCGTTGCCAAATGTGTTGCGTGTTCCGTTTTTCTTTGTTGTCCAAACCGAAAAAAATCCCATCTTTGCTTTTCGCGTGGAAGAACGCCGTTAGAAAAGCAGTGCGGTGCAGTGGGCACTGGACTTGGAGTCCGACCAATGATCCATGCGTGGTAGCTGCTAGTAGGCTCTGTGTCATGTGTGAGATTATATTTAGCATCCTGAGACTGCGCTGCGCAAGGTCAAATGTTACAAGTGTGATTCTCCGCTCGAGTCGAGCGACGACGACGGCGCACAGAGAGAGAAGACAGATGTTCTTCACTACGGTAGGTGAATTAACCAGCTGTGTGCACGTTGCTGGTCGGTGTGATAAGTGTATGGAGCTGCTACGAAGGTTTGGGGGTGAACCAGCAAACGAACGGTGGGTCCGATTTCATGATCGCAGAATGCCAGTCCCAACTGACCATCATGCTAATAGTTTGTGTGTGTGCGAGAGTGAAGCCGCTGCACATGAGTGATTAGCGCTTATTACAAGAGGTATGGAAATGCAATAAAAGCAAACTCGGAATTGAAAAGGTATCATCGTTTAATTAATGCCTGAGGCCAGCGTGGTGTGGTTTGGCGTTTTTTTTCCTGAAACGATGCCAACACAGGGATTGGTTGCAGGGGCTTTGAAGTGTATTAAACGTAAAGATAATACTCTTGTGGTAGTTTTAGGAGAGCTCATCCTATCGGTTCCAACGGTCGAAAATTGGAGAAGTCGGACGGTAGATGAGGGTACTTCGGGATGGACCGCAATGTGGTATGGAATTCGGATGTTTGATTTCAATCAGACTGCAACAAATGCTGGCTTTTCGTTGTGGAATTCAAGACTTTCAGGTTCGTTGAAAAACAATCACAATGGAGTGGTGGGACATCTTACTAATGATCTTGTATTGCAAAACATCGAACTTATAAGGTCACTTTGGTTGTTCAGTTGAGTCAAAAAAGACAATTCTGGATAATACAGGGTGTCCCAATAAAGCTAAGCACGATTTGTAAATAACAATACGAGCTCGATTTTTAAGTACAATGCTGTTTTATTGCACCTTTTTATGTTCTCTACAATAT
>JASCZW010010782.1:0-34839 GCA_034211315.2 Aedes japonicus | reverse complement strand
AAAGTTTGATATTACCAGCCGATATTTAGTTCAAATAAATCATCGTAGCCTGTCTTTCTTAACGTAGAATCAGTATCTCCTTATGATAAATAAAATTATTGAGCTCAGAGAAATCAGCAGCGAAGAACATATCATGTCGCGCATTTTCTTTGTTTCAAGTTGATGTATCCGTGTCATGATGCGCGCTTTAAACATGAATTGTCTCCGAGATCAACGCGGTGAAATAGTGCGCGTGGTTCGCGTCATAAGAACAGTATGCTGACACAAGTACTTGAGAGTTTAGGTGACACATGGAAGATCACACATCCGTCATCGCTTGCTCTGCTGGTTGAGCTTGGGCCATTGAATCTGGTTGTTACATTGACGATTAATGAGTCACATTGTTGATGATCGGTTATCTGGAATGCGGGCGATTACGATCAACGAGGATTTGCCAATGGGGATTCCAGAGCCAGCGCTGGAAACATAACTACGAATATCGATTTCCAGATGCAGTTGCAATTTGACTTGTTCCGGGATGGCTGTCGCTTGATTTGCCGCTTCCCATTTTCGCTGGTTGACACTGCTGCCGTCAACTTGCGGTCACGCTGGCGCGTGGAACGGAGGCCGAATAGCGAAACAGTGAATGCTGAACAGTGCAACGAACTCGAGGCAGACTTCAGCATAGCTATGATAATACGGTATCATCACCATTTATCGATGGAGAAGTTTATTCAAGCGCGAAAGATGTCTCCAGAATCAGTTTGAACTGCGGAGTTTATCTGTAGAAGAGCGTGACATAAGATAGCGGAGGATTGTCTGCACTGTTGAGTGTTGCCATGAATTTTCGAGCGCGACAAACAGATGATGAAGTGCACGAGGAAAACGCAAACGGTTAACCGGAGAAGTTTACGGCGAGTTGGGAAACGCATCTACATATTTATATTATTTAACGGAGACCGCTGGCTGCAGTTGAAAACGTCGATTCATCATTTGACAGTTTGTTCCCATACACGAGTTATGTCTTCGAGCTAAGATTGCCGATAACTGCGAGATCGGTAGATGCAGCGAGCCTGATCGAACTGGGACTGGTCGACAGGACAAACTTACATCATTAATCAAGGAGACCAGAGTCAGTGCTGTAACTTTCCGCATACCTGACTGCATTAATGTTGCCATCAAACTGAATGGTAAAGCAAGATACTGACAAAATTTCGAATAGAACCGATGCGGTTATTACACTGAGCGCTAGTGACTGATCCTTCAGCTACATAGAAGATGCATTGAGTGTTAACATTACGGCTTCCGTTCGATGGTGTCATACTTGATTTGGGAGGCTGCTGAGATGAGTTCCACTCGTCAAATATGATCTTCCTGAAGAATCACATCCCACCTGATTGAATCCAAAACCAAAGACAGTTTGTCGCCACAAATGGCATAGCTTCAGGCCTCCATTCCAAAGGTGCAAGAGTTCCAGGCCTGAAGATCTCGAACGATACGATGCAGTTCGTAGCTATCACAGACACTGTTTATCATCTGGTGTCATTACATAGGAATTGCAGGCAGGTCACGCTACGACAATGGAAGGAAGATCATACATGCTGCATGCAGAGATGAACAGCAACAACGTGTGTCACGCCACCCACAGACGACAGACTCAAGGACTGGCAACAGACACAGCAGGCACAGACAATCAATACACCACACAGAAAATTTCATCAGCCATGCCGAACTCCACCGCTCATTGTCAATTGCATTACGTTATAATGCAGCACAGATCACTCAGATCAACAAACACATAGAAGCCAGCGTATCACTCCAACACTGTTCATTTTCATATTGCTTACACACCGTAGACTGTGTGCGCTACATACACCAAAGGCTGCGTAGCGTTGCCATGCCATATCTTGTCACTTTACCAGCGTCAGATTGCGGAGATCCCACTACCTGCCAGTGAAGGGAATCGGAGGTCTATGAGGCATTCCCCAGAAGCTACAGTTCTTAAGCCCACTGGCTCGTTTGCCAAGGCCTTCGACTCTCGAGTCATCAATTGCCGCCGCTGACTTTCATTCCCAGAAGGGTTCGAAATCTCGGATAAGACATGACCATCGACACTGACATCGATATGATCATCGGCGCCGAATACCTGACTTCTTTCAACGGTTCAACATCTGGAAGATGTTTGATGGACACATCGAATTCAACAGCGTAGGCTGCTTATATGTCTCTGCCAAGAGGCGTACACTTGGGAACTTGAGTGCCGCCATCTGCTATTAATTTATTCTGTAGAAGAATTACTGATCATTTCAGATACGATGGGTTTTGTCGTCACGCCGCCTGTTACACATTATCGAACGTTTGTGACCCCAGAAGGTATAACGATGATCATGAGTTTAGAGAAATGATTCGTTGCTTCAAGATGTATCAGCACTACGGAAGACATGTCGATGAGTTATTCTTCATGAAGGGTACATGCGAAGAGAATCAGTCCAGCAGCCAGCTTGCCACACACGCCAGCTTGAACCGGAGGTAAATTCAATAAGGTTGTGTTTGATGCCGCAACCACTCTTCACAACGATGACGGCACGTTCACAAGACACTACTAAATCCATCGCGTACATCGTGTTGCCAAATGTAATGATATCACATTAGCCTGATCAGAGTTACATATCTGTGGAGAGCGTCTCGAAATATTTCATCCAGATTCATCATCCGGGCGGCGCACTTGCCCATTTGTTTGCTGAATCATGAAGACGGAGAATCTGGTTTAATATCCGAGCCGCGAAGGCACATAGTGATTTTACGCTGACGACAGATAACCGGCCGAAGAGGAGCAGGAAATCCCCATCGGCTGATCAACCCGCCGGTTTAATTTCGTGTGCAAGGGACCATTATGCGCTGAAAAGACATTGCATCTCCATGATGACCGGTTCGGTACTGAAATGGATTCACACTTCAATCAAGCTACCGCGAAACTCTGGGTCTGCCTGGCGTCCGTCATCCGATAACTTACTTTCAATGAAGGAGATAACGTCATGGTCACAAACGAATAGTTTCGATGCATCGTTCTCATCAGCGGGCCTGCGGAGCTAAAGATCTTCATTCAAACCTATGGAAATTGCAAGTACCGGGATGACAACTACCCGAAAGCCAGTAACGTTTACTGGAGAACAATGGGTCAGGACATACAAAATGTGTTTCATCGAATGGCATGTAGATTTCAGCCTTCGATGTTTTTGATCCAGCATGTCATCGAAATACATTCAGATTTAGCGTGTTATCTCAAGAAGAACTTTCTTCCTTCATCAGTCATCTATAGTTTGTATACAGGTCATTAATTAATAATTCCTGACTGATCTATCGCGAGTTTATTGATATGTCAATGGCAAAGCATTGCGCTGAGATCCAAGAGCTGACGTAGCCACGTACAGTAACGCAGCCTGAATATCAATCATCAACGGTCCTGTTTGCTGTACGTTGATAATTGACCCGTTCTTCGAGTGAACAAAAGATCGTCGCCAAACAGCTGCAGGCGACAGTCGTTACTCTTTTCTCGATTACGATATCTGCCGTATATTATCACCAAGGAGATCATAGCACCAGCATACATGAAGATGCTGCTCATTGGTCTGTTCAACGCAGCTGGCGTTTCCGCAGGAGATGTCAGTCTGAGGACAGGCAGCATTCTCCAGTATATCGTCCCGCCGATAACAGGCGTGCCATACGCTGGAACGTAATTGTGCGTCGGAGGTCAGGAAACATCCATGAGCTGGTCGATCATCGCCATCCCATACGTTGATAATTCGTCATACACATTCTTAAAATACACTTCCCGCCACGCAGCGTTACAGATTTGATCACAACGCTCACATATTACTGCACGATGCCCAGGGTTGACGTACAAAACGGAATCTTCGATGCAAGACGGCAAAGTCAGACAACGCACACGATGAAGATAAGCAACGGTATCGAAGAATGATGCCATCGGTGCTGGATAGCGAATCCGTAGGCTCCAGTATTATTTAGTAACTCATTTGTTTATATTACAGAATCTAGAAGATTAGCTGCGCCGGATTATGACGTTCACTCATCGTCGATTTGTGATGAGCCAACGAGTCTGAACCACTCTAACTGGTCATCATTCAACGTGATGTCATCGTTGAATAATATGGCACGCATTGTACGGTCAATAAATAAAGTCTAACGACGTTCACGATCGCAGATCTACGCAGCGAGTTGCAGATCAGCCGATAGATTTAGTTCAAATATTACCTGCTCCTTTTCTAACGTAAATAAACAGACTGTCGACATAAAATTATATTGAGTTCTCAGTGACTGAACCAGCAGCTTTAGCTTAACAGATCATCGCAGCATTTTCTTGTTCATGTCGTTTATGTGCACGTAAAGATCATCATTACTAGGCATACTTGACTTGTCCAGCCTTCAGAGCGGTTCTTCCATCAGATGGGAATTTTAATGTTTATCCTGTAATGTTCAATCGTTTAAATAGGCGTTTGTAAATCGTCGAGTTTCGAATCCTGATTGAGTCAACCGAAATTTTTCCAGCGAGCGAGTGTTCTTCCAGTCAGATGGGCCTTTGAGAACCTTAACAAGGTTTGTCTCCGTGAATAGGCCAGTCTAACCGCTTAAATAGGCGCAACGCACCACTTTGAACTTGATTCGGTCCAAAATGCCTGATTGATGGTACCATCAGATGGGCTCTGGAACCTTAATATGCTCTATCTCAGAAGGCGTCTAATCGAGTGCAATAGGCAGTTTAAATCGTCGGTGCTTACGGAATCTGACTCGGTCCGAATTTTCCCAGGAGAGTACCTTCATCAGGTACTGGAAACTTAAATCCGGTTATACTCAGAATAAGTACGTCTGCTTAAATAGGCGTTTGTGAATCGTCGATGGAACTTGAATCTCAGTCCAAAATTTTCCAGAGAAATCTTCCATCAGATAGGCTTTCTGAAACCTAAATGTTTATCTCCGTAAATAAGGTCTAATCGTTTAAATAGGTGTTTGAAATCAGTCGATTTTCGGAACTCTGATTTCAGGTCCAAAATTTTCCTAGAGTGAAATTTTCCATCAGATTGGACTCTTGAATGTCTTTAAATGCCTATATCCGTAATAGTAAGTCTAATCGCTTAAATAGCGTTTAAAATCGTCGATTTCTGAATCCTGATCTCGGTCCAAAAATTTTCCTAGAGTGAAATTTCCATCAGACGGTCTCTGAAACCTTAAATGCGTTTATCTCCGTAATCAAGGTCTAATCGCTTAAATAGGTTTGTAACGTCGATTTTCGGAACTTGATTTCGGTCCAAAATTTTCCCAGAGTGAAATTCCATCAGATGGGCTCTGAAACCTTAAATGCGTTTATCTCCGTATCAGCGTCCAATCGCTTAAATAGGCGTTTCAAAACGTCGATTTTCGGAATCCTCGATTGCTCAGGAGTGAAATTTTCCATCAGATGGGTCAAGTTTTCCACAGATGGCTCGCAAATGTCGTTTCATTCGTCAGAAATTTAAGATGCCTTATCAGTTAATCACAATCGGCGTTTAGAATGTCGATCTGGAATCCTGATTCGGTCCAAAATTTTCCTCGGAGTGAAATCTTCATCAGATGGGCCTTGAAATCCTTTAAATGCGTTTATCTCCATAATCAAGATTCTAAATCGCTTGTAAATAGGCGTCTAGATTTACGAATGTTCGATTTGACTCGGTCCAAAATTTTCCTAGGAGTGAAATTTTCCATCAGATAGGTCTCTGAAACTTTAAATGCGTTTATCTCCGTAAATAGTTCTAATCGCTTAATAGGCGTTTAAATCGTCGATTTCGAACTTGATTTCGGTCCAAAATTTTCCAGGAGTGAAATTTCCACAGATATCGTGAACTTAGCGTTTATCTCAGTAGATCTAATCGCTTACTAGGTTTAAAATCGTCGATTTTGAACTTGATTCTATCCAGTGAGTGAAATTTTCCATCAGATGGGCTCTGAAACCTTAAATGCGTTTATCTCCGTAACAGTCTAATCGTTTAAATAGGGTCGTTTGAAATCGTCGATTCTCAGAATCCTTCAGGAGTGAAATTTTCCATCAGATTGTTCTCAGGAGCTTAAATGCGTTTATCTCCGTAATAAGGTCTAACGCTTAAATAGCGTGTTTGAAACTGATTTCGTCCGATTTTTCCGAGTGAAATTTCATCAGATGGGCTCTGAAACCTTAAATGTTTATCGTCAAATGGTGTCTAATCGTTAGATAGTGTTCAAAATGTCGATTTTCGGAATCTTGATTCGGTCCAAAATTTTTCCCAGGAGTGAATCTCATCAGATGGGCTCTGAAACCTTGAATGCGTTTATCTCCGTAAATAAGCGTCTAATCGCTTAAATAGGTGTTTAAAATCGTCGATTTGGAACTTGATTTCAGTCCAAAATTTTCCTAGGAGTGAAATTTTCCATCAGATGGGCTCTGAAACCTTAAATGCGTTTATCTCGTAAATAAGCACTAATCGCTTAAATAGGGCGTTTAAAATCGTCGATTTCGAATCCTGATTATCCGAATTTTCCAGGAGTGAAATTTTCCATCAGATGGGCTTCGAAACCTTAGCGTTTATCTCGTATAAGCATCTAATCGTTTAAATAGGGTGTTTAAAAGTCGATTTCGAATCTGATTCGGTCCAAAATTTTCCAGGAGTGAAATCTTCATCAGATGGGCTCTGAAACTCCAAATGCGTTTATCTCAGAATAGTTGATCTAATCGCTTAAATAGGGCGTTTAAATCGTCGATTTTGAATCCTGATTTCGGTCCAAAATTTTTCCAGGAGTGAATTCATCCTGAAATCGAATGTCTATCAGAATGTGTTGATCTGATAATCTTAAATGTCAGTATGAATCTTCGATCGATTTCGATCTTAAATAGGCATTTGCAAATTTCCATCAGATGACTTTGAACTTAATGCGTTTATCTCCAATAGTCTATCTCAGTTTAAATAGGTGTTTACAATGTCGATTTCGGAATCTGATTCGTCCAAAATCTTCAGAGTGCATTTATCATCTGTAAATGCGTTTATCTCCAAATCGTTTAAATAGGCTGTTTAAAATCGTCGATTTCGAATCTCGATTTCGGTCCAAAATTTTCCAGGAGTGAAATTTTCCATCAGATGGGCTCTGGAAATGAATGTTTATCTCCGTAGTCTAATCGTTTAAATAGGGTGTTTAAATCGTCGATTTTCGGAATCTGATTTCGGTCCAAAATTTTCCCAGGAGTGAAATTTTCCATCAGATGGGCTCTGGAAACCTTTAAATGCGTTTATCTCCGTAAATAAGCGTCTAATCGTTTAAATAGGGTGTTTAAAATCGTCGATTTTCGGAACTTGATTTCGGTCCAAAATTTTCCAGGAGTGAAATTTTCCATCAGATGGGCTCTGAAACCAATGCTTATCTCGTAAATGCGTCTAATCGTTTAAATAGGGTGTTTAAAATCGTCGATTTTCGAATCCGATTCGGTCAAAATTCTTCCAGGAGTGAAATTTTCCATCAGATGAGCTCTGAAACCTTTAAATGCGTTTATCTCCGTAAATCAGCGTCTAATCGCTTAAATAGGGTGTTTAAAATCGTCGATTTTCGGAATCCTGATTTCGGTCCAAGAATTTTTCCCAGGAGTGAAATTTTCCATCAGATGGGCTCTGGAAACCTTTAAATGCGTTTATCTCCGTAAATAAGCGTCTAATCGCTTAAATAGGGTGTTTAAAATCGTCGATTTTCGGAATCCTGATTTCGGTCCAAAAATTTTTCCCAGGAGTGAAATTTTCCATCAGATGGGCTCTGGAAACCTTTAAATGCGTTTATCTCCGTAAATAAGCGTCTAATCGCTTAAATAGGGTGTTTAAAATCGTCGATTTTCGGAATCCTGATTTCGGTCCAAAAATTTTCCCAGGAGTGAAATTTTCCATCAGATGGGCTCTGGAAACCTTTAAATGCGTTTATCTCCGTAAATAAGCGTCTAATCGTTTAAATAGGGTGTTAGAATCCTGATTTCGGTCTGATTTCGGTCCAAAATTTTTTTCCAGGAGTGAAATTTTCCATCAGATGGGCTCTGGAAACCTTTAAATGCGTTTATCTCCGTAAATAAGCGTCTAATCGCTTAAATAGGGTGTTTAAAATCGTCGATTTTCGGAATCCTGATTTCGGTCCAAAATTTTTCCCAGGAGTGAAATTTTCCATCAGATGGGCTCTGGAAACCTTTAAATGCGTTTATCTCCGTAAATAAGCGTCTAATCGCTTAAATAGGGTGTTTAAAATCGTCGATTTTCGGAATCCTGATTTCGGTCCAAAAATTTTTCTCAGGAGTGAAATTTTCCATCAGATGGGCTCTGGAAACCTTTAAATGCGTTTATCTCCGTAAATAAGCGTCTAATCGCTTAAATAGGGTGTTTAAAATCGTCGATTTTTGGAATCCTGATTTCGGTCCAAAATTTTTTCCCAGGAGTGAAATTTTCCATCAGATGGGCTCTGGAAACCTTTAAATGCGTTTATCTCCGTAAATAAGCGTCTAATCGCTTAAATAGGGTGTTTAAAATCGTCGATTTTCGGAATCCTGATTTCGGTCCAAAATTTTTCCAGGAGTGAAATTTTCCATCAGATGAATTCTGGAACCTTAAATGCAGTTATCTCCTAATAACAAATGCTAATGGCGTTTAAAATCGTCGATTTTCGAATCCGATGTCCAGATTTGTCCAGGAGTAGAAATTTCCATCAGATGGGCTCTGAAACCTTAAGCGTTATGTTCCGTAATCGTCTAACTCCAGATCGCTTAAAATCGTCGATTTGAATCTCTGATTTCGGTCCAAAGCTTGGATGTTCTTCATCGGATGAAGCCTAAATGCGTTTATCTCCGTAGTAGTACTAATCGCAAATAGGGGTAAATGTCGATCTGAATTGATTCGTCCAAAGTGAGTGAAATTTCCATCAGATAGGTCTGGAATCCTAATATGTTCATCGTCTAAATAGTCGTTCCAAGTGTTCAAATGTCGGAACCGATTTCGAACCAAATTTCCAGGAGGAAATTCTCCATCAGATGGGCTCTGAAACCGTTAATGTATCTCCAAGACGTTCCTAATCAGTTTAAATAGTGCGTTTAATGTCGATTGGAACTCTGATTCGTAACCAAGAATCTTCCAGGAGCGAAATTTTCCATCAGAGAGTTCTGCGAAATGTATTATCTCCAAGGCACTGTTAAATAGGGTGTTTAAAATCGTCGACTTGATAATCGCTGATTAGCTACAATGTTTCTTCCATTTTCATCAGATAAGCTCTGCGTTTCAAATGTTTACTCAAATGAGCCCAATCGTTAAATAGGCGCTAAATGTCGATTCTTCGGAACTGATCAAAATGCTCCTTAGACGCGAAATTGTCAGGATTCTGGAAACCTAAATGCAACAATACTAACACAGCCTAGTTTAGAGTCGATTCGATTCGGTCTGCATATTAGGAGCGAAATTTTCCATCAGGTTGGTAAATCGCGTATCTCCAGTCACGCTCCAATCGTTGATAGGGCGTGAAATGATTTCACCTGATTTCGGCCGAAAATATCTCCCGTGTGTACTTGAAATCAGGATTCCGAAAATCGACGATTTTAAACACCCTATTTAAGCGATTAGACGCTTATTTACGGAGATAAACGCATTTAAAGGTTTCCAGAGCCCATCTGATGGAAAATTTCACTCCTGGGAAAAATTTTTGGACCGAAATCAGGATTCCGAAAATCGACGATTTTAAACACCCTATTTAAGCGATTAGACGCTTATTTACGGAGATAAACGCATTTAAAGGTTTCCAGAGCCCATCTGATGGAAAATTTCACTCCTGGGAAAAATTTTTTGACCGAAATCAGGATTCCGAAAATCGACGATTTTAAACACCCTATTTAAGCGATTAGACGCTTATTTACGGAGATAAACGCATTTAAAGGTTTCCAGAGCCCATCTGATGGAAATTTTCACTCCTGGGAAAATTTTTTGACCGAAATCAGGATTCCGAAAATCGACGATTTTAAACACCCTATTTAAGCGATTAGACGCTTATTTACGGAGATAAACGCATTTAAAGGTTTCCAGAGCCCATCTGATGGAAAATTTCACTCCTGGGAAAATTTTTGGACCGAAATCAGGATTCCGAAAATCGACGATTTTAAACACCCTATTTAAGCGATTAGACGCTTATTTACGGAGATAAACGCATTTAAAGGTTTCCAGAGCCCATCTGATGGAAAATTTCACTCCTGGGAAAAATTTTTGGACCGAAATCAGGATTCCGAAAATCGACGATTTTAAACACCCTATTTAAGCGATTAGACGCTTATTTACGGAGATAAACGCATTTAAAGGTTTCCAGAGCCCATCTGATGGAAAATTTCACTCCTGGGAAAAATTTTTGGACCGAAATCAGGATTCCGAAAATCGACGATTTTAAACACCCTATTTAAGCGATTAGACGCTTATTTACGGAGATAAACGCATTTAAAGGTTTCCAGAGCCCATCTGATGGAAAATTTCACTCCTGGGAAAAATTTTTGGACCGAAATCAGGATTCCGAAAATCGACGATTTTAAACACCCTATTTAAGCGATTAGACGCTTATTTACGGAGATAAACGCATTTAAAGGTTTCCAGAGCCCATCTGATGGAAAATTTCACTCCTGGGAAAATTTTTGGACCGAAATCAGGATTCCGAAAATCGACGATTTTAAACACCCTATTTAAGCGATTAGACGCTTATTTACGGAGATAAACGCATTTAAAGGTTTCCAGAGCCCATCTGATGGAAAATTTCACTCCTGGGAAAAATTTTTGGACCGAAATCAGGATTCCGAAAATCGACGATTTTAAACACCCTATTTAAGCGATTAGACGCTTATTTACGGAGATAAACGCATTTAAAGGTTTCCAGAGCCCATCTGATGGAAAATTTCACTCCTGGGAAAAATTTTTGGACCGAAATCAGGATTCCGAAAATCGACGATTTTAAACACCCTATTTAAGCGATTAGACGCTTATTTACGGAGATAAACGCATTTAAAGGTTTCCAGAGCCCATCTGATGGAAAATTTCACTCCTGGGAAAATTTTTTGACCGAAATCAGGATTCCGAAAATCGACGATTTTAAACACCCTATTTAAGCGATTAGACGCTTATTTACGGAGATAAACGCATTTAAAGGTTTCCAGAGCCCATCTGATGGAAAATTTCACTCCTGGGAAAAATTTTTGGACCGAAATCAGGATTCCGAAAATCGACGATTTTAAACACCCTATTTAAGCGATTAGACGCTTATTTACGGAGATAAACGCATTTAAAGGTTTCCAGAGCCCATCTGATGGAAAATTTCACTCCTGGGAAAAATTTTTGGACCGAAATCAGGATTCCGAAAATCGACGATTTTAAACACCCTATTTAAGCGATTAGACGCTTATTTACGGAGATAAACGCATTTAAAGGTTTCCAGAGCCCATCTGATGGAAAATTTCACTCCTGGGAAAATTTTTTGGACCGAAATCAGGATTCCGAAAATCGACGATTTTAAACACCCTATTTAAGCGATTAGACGCTTATTTACGGAGATAAACGCATTTAAAGGTTTCCAGAGCCCATCTGATGGAAAATTTCACTCCTGGGAAAAATTTTTGGACCGAAATCAGGATTCCGAAAATCGACGATTTTAAACACCCTATTTAAGCGATTAGACGCTTATTTACGGAGATAAACGCATTTAAAGGTTTCCAGAGCCCATCTGATGGAAAATTTCACTCCTGGGAAAAATTTTTGGACCGAAATCAGGATTCCGAAAATCGACGATTTTAAACACCCTATTTAAGCGATTAGACGCTTATTTACGGAGATAAACGCATTTAAAGGTTTCCAGAGCCCATCTGATGGAAAATTTCACTCCTGGGAAAATTTTTGGACCGAAATCAGGATTCCGAAAATCGACGATTTTAAACACCCTATTTAAGCGATTAGACGCTTATTTACGGAGATAAACGCATTTAAAGGTTTCCAGAGCCCATCTGATGGAAAATTTCACTCCTGGGAAAAATTTTTGGACCGAAATCAGGATTCCGAAAATCGACGATTTTAAACACCCTATTTAAGCGATTAGACGCTTATTTACGGAGATAAACGCATTTAAAGGTTTCCAGAGCCCATCTGATGGAAAATTTCACTCCTGGGAAAAATTTTTGGACCGAAATCAGGATTCCGAAAATCGAC
Source organism: Aedes japonicus (assembly GCA_034211315.2). Classification (NCBI taxonomy): domain Eukaryota; kingdom Metazoa; phylum Arthropoda; class Insecta; order Diptera; family Culicidae; genus Aedes; species Aedes japonicus. The sequence goes on along the minus strand of JASCZW010010782.1, from coordinate 22,594 downwards.
GATTTTAAACACCCTATTTAAGCGATTAGACGCTTATTTACGGAGATAAACGCATTTAAAGGTTTCCAGAGCCCATCTGATGGAAAATTTCACTCCTGGGAAAAATTTTTGGACCGAAATCAGGATTCCGAAAATCGACGATTTTAAACACCCTATTTAAGCGATTAGACGCTTATTTACGGAGATAAACGCATTTAAAGGTTTCCAGAGCCCATCTGATGGAAAATTTCACTCCTGGGAAAATTTTTGGACCGAAATCAGGATTCCGAAAATCGACGATTTTAAACACCCTATTTAAGCGATTAGACGCTTATTTACGGAGATAAACGCATTTAAAGGTTTCCAGAGCCCATCTGATGGAAAATTTCACTCCTGGGAAAAATTTTTGGACCGAAATCAGGATTCCGAAAATCGACGATTTTAAACACCCTATTTAAGCGATTAGACGCTTATTTACGGAGATAAACGCATTTAAAGGTTTCCAGAGCCCATCTGATGGAAAATTTCACTCCTGGGAAAAATTTTTGGACCGAAATCAGGATTCCGAAAATCGACGATTTTAAACACCCTATTTAAGCGATTAGACGCTTATTTACGGAGATAAACGCATTTAAAGGTTTCCAGAGCCCATCTGATGGAAAATTTCACTCCTGGGAAAAATTTTTGGACCGAAATCAGGATTCCGAAAATCGACGATTTTAAACACCCTATTTAAGCGATTAGACGCTTATTTACGGAGATAAACGCATTTAAAGGTTTCCAGAGCCCATCTGATGGAAAATTTCACTCCTGGGAAAAATTTTTGGACCGAAATCAGGATTCCGAAAATCGACGATTTTAAACACCCTATTTAAGCGATTAGACGCTTATTTACGGAGATAAACGCATTTAAAGGTTTCCAGAGCCCATCTGATGGAAAATTTCACTCCTGGGAAAATTTTTTGGACCGAAATCAGGATTCCGAAAATCGACGATTTTAAACACCCTATTTAAGCGATTAGACGCTTATTTACGGAGATAAACGCATTTAAAGGTTTCCAGAGCCCATCTGATGGAAAATTTTGCTCCTGGGAAAATTTTTTGGACCGAAATCAGGATTCCGAAAATCGACGATTTTAAACACCCTATTTAAGCGATTAGACGCTTATTTACGGAGATAAACGCATTTAAAGGTTTCCAGAGCCCATCTGATGGAAAATTTTACTCCTGGGAAAAATTTTTGGACCGAAATCAGGATTCCGAAAATCGACGATTTTAAACACCCTATTTAAGCGATTAGACGCTTATTTACGGAGATAAACGCATTTAAAGGTTTCCAGAGCCCATCTGATGGAAAATTTCACTCCTGGGAAAATTTTTGGACCGAAATCAGGATTCCGAAAATCGACGATTTTAAACACCCTATTTAAGCGATTAGACGCTTATTTACGGAGATAAACGCATTTAAAGGTTTCCAGAGCCCATCTGATGGAAAATTTCACTCCTGGGAAAAATTTTTGGACCGAAATCAGGATTCCGAAAATCGACGATTTTAAACACCCTATTTAAGCGATTAGACGCTTATTTACGGAGATAAACGCATTTAAAGGTTTCCAGAGCCCATCTGATGGAAAATTTCACTCCTGGGAAAAATTTTTGGACCGAAATCAGGATTCCGAAAATCGACGATTTTAAACACCCTATTTAAGCGATTAGACGCTTATTTACGGAGATAAACGCATTTAAAGGTTTCCAGAGCCCATCTGATGGAAAATTTCACTCCTGGGAAAAATTTTTGGACCGAAATCAGGATTCCGAAAATCGACGATTTTAAACACCCTATTTAAGCGATTAGACGCTTATTTACGGAGATAAACGCATTTAAAGGTTTCCAGAGCCCATCTGATGGAAAATTTCACTCCTGGGAAAATTTTTTGGACCGAAATCAGGATTCCGAAAATCGACGATTTTAAACACCCTATTTAAGCGATTAGACGCTTATTTACGGAGATAAACGCATTTAAAGGTTTCCAGAGCCCATCTGATGGAAAATTTCACTCCTGGGAAAATTTTTGGACTGAAATCAGGATTCCGAAAATCGACGATTTTAAACACCCTATTTAAGCGATTAGACGCTTATTTACGGAGATAAACGCATTTAAAGGTTTCCAGAGCCCATCTGATGGAAAATTTTGCTCCTGGGAAAAATTTTTGGACCGAAATCAGGATTCCGAAAATCGACGATTTTAAACACCCTATTTAAGCGATTAGACGCTTATTTACGGAGATAAACGCATTTAAAGGTTTCCAGAGCCCATCTGATGGAAAATTTCACTCCTGGGAAAAATTTTTGGACCGAAATCAGGATTCCGAAAATCGACGATTTTAAACACCCTATTTAAGCGATTAGACGCTTATTTACGGAGATAAACGCATTTAAAGGTTTCCAGAGCCCATCTGATGGAAAATTTCACTCCTGGGAAAAATTTTTGGACTGAAATCAGGATTCCGAAAATGGACGATTTTAAACACCCTATTTAAGCGATTAGACGCTTATTTACGGAGATAAACGCATTTAAAGGTTTCCAGAGCCCATCTGATGGAAAATTTCACTCCTGGGAAAAATTTTTGGACCGATATCAGGATTCCGAAAATCGACGATTTTAAACACCCTATTTAAGCGATTAGACGCTTATTTACGGAGATAAACGCATTTAAAGGTTTCCAGAGCCCATCTGATGGAAAATTTCACTCCTGGGAAAATTTTTTGGACCGAAATCAGGATTCCGAAAATCGACGATTTTAAACACCCTATTTAAGCGATTAGACGCTTATTTACAGAGATAAACGCATTTAAAGGTTTCCAGAGCCCATCTGATGGAAAATTTCACTCCTGGGAAAATTTTTTGGACTGAAATCAGGATTCCGAAAATCGACGATTTTAAACACCCTATTTAAGCGATTAGACGCTTATTTACGAAGATAAACGCATTTAAAGGTTTCCAGAGCCCGTCTGATGGAAAATTTTGCTCCAGGAAAAAATTTTTGGACCGAAATCAGGATTCCGAAAATCGACGATTTTGAACACCCTATTTAAGCGATTAGACGCTTATTTACGGAGATAAACGCATTTAAAGGTTTCCAGAGCCCATCTGATGGAAAATTTTGCTCCTCGGAAAAATTTTTGGACCGAAATCAGGATTCCGAAAATCGACGATTTTAAACACCCTATTTAAGCGATTAGACGCTTATTTACGGAGATAAACGCATTTAAAGGTTTCCAGAGCCCATCTGATGGAAAATTTCACTCCTGGGAAAAAATTTTGGACTGAAATCAGGATTCCGAAAATCGACGATTTTAAACACCCTATTTAAGCGATTAGACGCTTATTTACGAAGATAAACGCATTTAAAGGTTTCCAGAGCCCATCTGATGAAAAATTTTGCTCCTGGGAAATATTTTTGGACCAAAATCAGGATTCCGAAAATCGACGATTGTAAACACCCTATTTAAGCGATTAGACGCTTATTTACGGAGATAAACGCATTTAAAGGTTTCCAGAGCCCATCTGATGGAAAATTTCACTCCTGGGAAAAAAATTTGGACCGAAATCAGGATTCCGAAAATCGACGATTTTAAACACCCTATTTAAGCGATTAGACGCTTATTTACGGAGATAAACGCATTTAAAGGTTTCCAGAGCCCATCTGATGGAAAAATTTTCTCCTGGGAAAAATTTTTGGACCGAAATCAGGATTCCGAAAATCGACGATTTTAAACACCCTATTTAAGCGATTAGACGCTTATTTACGGAGATAAACGCATTAAAAGGCGTTCCAGAGCCCATCTGATGGAAAATTTCACTCCTGGGAAAAATGTTTGGACCGAAATCAGGATTCCGAAAATCGACGATTTTAAACACCCTATTTAAGCGATTAGACGCTTATTTACGGAGATAAACGCATTTAAAGGTGTTCGCGCACATAAAGCGACACAGTTCTTTTTATCAACCCGGTGAAACTAAAGAAAATGCGCGGTGATATGTTCGCTAAAGAACACTGGTTTGCGGTCACTGAACTCAATATAATTTTATTTATCGTACAAACAAGGATGCGGTTTATTTACGATTAAAAGGAACCGAACACGGCGGTGGTTTATTTTGAACTAAATCTATCAGCTGATCTGCTGCTTCTACTGGCTAGAAGTGGTTAGATCACCACACGATCGTGAGGCGATCGGGTCCTATAGGCCTATTGCATTGACCGTACAATACCAAAGTGTGCGACACTATTGGTATTCAACGTGTATACGTTGGACGTGAGTGACCAGTTAGGGTGGTTCGAATAATCGTTAATCATCTAAATCATTTATCTGACTGGTGGCACGATCATAATCCGGCCGCCTTGAAACCTACGGATTTCAACTAATCTTCTAGATTCTCTAATATAAACAAATAGTTCACTACTAAATAGCTAGTACAATTTGGTTTTTTGGAATTCATTAGTTCACTGATACTGTTGCTTCGATGGCATCGTTCTTCGATGCCGATTGCTTCTTATGCTTCATCGTTGGTAGATCTTGCGTTGTCCCTTATCGGAAGCACGCAAATCTTCGATATTGCACGTCGGAAAATTCCATTTGCAGTACGCACGTCAACCACGCGAATGTTATCGTCTGTGCCAAGTAACACAATCGTGTAAAATCTTTCGTACCAGATTACGAATGTTGGTGATCCAGAATCTTTCTCTTGTACTTGCGATAACGACTTGTTGTCCGGAGTGCAGCATTTTAGAATGGTAATGACGAATTATCAACGTAGCAAGAGGATGGCGATGATCGATTATCATTGGATGTTTCCTATTTTCCGACACTGGTGCGTTCCGAAGCCGGCCGCCAACGCGGAGTATACCATTTATCAGCTTGGGATTCAGTGATGCTATTCTGGAAGAATCTTTCACCTGGTCCTCCCGGGAAAGACTTGACATCTCCTGCGGAAAGCATTCTGCTTGCGACAGACGAACCAACTGAAGCAGCGCGTCTTCATGTTCTTGCGTGCTAATGCTTCCGATTTTCCTCGAGTCTCGGTTAACTCTCCTTGAATTGTGCTGGAACCGACGAATGATGGCTACTAATCGTATCAGAAAAAACAACGACGAGTGAAGTGAAAAGATTTCACTTGCTGCAACTGTTTGGAGTGGCAGAGCGACGGTCTTTCGTTCCTCGAGAGAAGTTGGGTCCAATTGCTCAACGGCGACTTCAGAGCTCTCGGGCCAGAAATTCCGACTTTGGAGCAACCAAACAGGACCGTTGAACCAGAGAGACTGATATTCAAGCTGCGTTGCTGATATACCACGTGAGAGTACGTCAGCTGGGTTCTCGATCCCTGTGACATGGTTCCATTCTCCGCCTTTTGTCAGATGCTGGATCTCAGACACCCTATTTGCAACAAAACTTTGCCATCGTGACGGTGTTGACGCTATCCAATACTTCACGATGTTGGAATCAGTCCAGAAGAAGGACGGAATTGCCAATTGAGTGGCCTGGCTAACCTTCTCGTATAGATGACTGAGTAGAAGGGCGGAAGAGAGTTCTTAACGGGGAATGGACTGCTTGCGTTTCTTTTTCTTTAAATCTTCCAACGGAGCAACTCTTGATTTCGATGACATCAGCTGAATACGGACGGATCCGTCTGGAAAAGTACATCGAAGGTACAAGCAAGCGCCGTAAGCGACATCGGATGCATCGCAAAATCCATGCCATTCGATTGAAACACACATTTTGGTATGTCTGACCCATCTTGGAATGCGGATGGATTCTAGAGCGTTGAGATTTCTGCGATACTCCAGCCAAAACGTTTGCAGCTTTTCAGGTAGTTGATCATCCCAGTTTACTTGCAATTTCCATAGAGTTTGAATGAAAATCTTTGCTTCCACGACTACTGGGCCCACTAATCCCAAAGGATCAAATAGCTTTGATGCATCAGAAATAACTATTCGTTTTGTAACCACCGACGTTGTATTCCACTTCGGAACAGAGAAGTAGAAGTTGTCGGATGACGGACACCAGAGCAGACCCAAAGTTTTCACGGTAGCAGTTGTAGAAGGTGAATCCATTTCAAGTACAGACCGGTCATCATGGAGATGCAATGGCAGCATACTCAGCACCTCTTCACAGTTCGAACTCCACTTACGCAAAGTTAAACCAGCGGAGTTGGTCAGCTTGACCATCTCCTCGATAAGTTTCCTGCCCTCTTCAGTGTTGTCGACGCCGGTTATCATATCATCAACGTAAAAATCCTTTTAAAGTACCTTCACAGCGATCGGATGTGTAGATTCTCCATCTTCTGCCAATTGCAGCAAACAACGTGTGGCTAGAAATGGAGCCGATGCAGTGCCATACGTAACGGTCGTTAGTTGGTAAATCTGGATAGCTTCTTCGGGAGCCTTCCTCCACAAAATCATCTGTAGCTTCTGATCTCGAGAGCACATCTTGATCATCCGGTACATTTTAGCAATATCGGCTACGATGCCTATTCGATGCAGCCGGAATCGCACGTGGATTGAGATGAGGTCGTCTTGAACAACGGGGCCGACCATAAGTCCATCGTTGAGCGAAGGACCCGATGTAGTTTTGCACGAAGCATCAAACACAACGCGCAATTTGGTAGTTGTACTATCCGGTTTCAAAACAGCGTGGTGTGGCAAAAAATAACATACCGATCCGGACAGTTCCTCTTCACGTATTTCCTTCATGTGCCCCATCGACGCGTAATCTTCCATGAATTCTTGATACATCTTCTTTAACTGCGGATTAGTAGCAAATCGTTTCTCTAAACTCGCAAATCGTCGTTCTGCGATACTTCTGGAGTCTCCTAAACGTTCGATAATGTGCTCTTTTTTGGGCAGCGTGACGACAAAACACCCATCGTTGTCACGAGAAGTGGTCAGCCTAAAAATCTCTTCGCATGTAGATTCTTCTACAGAATAAGTGCTCTTTAGATGGCAGCTTTCAAGTTCCCAGAAACGAGCACGCTGCTCTTGAAGCAGGGGCATAGAACACAGCGTAATGGCTGTCGCAGCTACTGAGGTCGTACTGTTGGGAATACGACCGGAAACGATCCATCCAAACATCGTATTTTGGAATGTTGGACCGTCTTCATTGAGCCTGAACCTTCCTTCTTGAAGAAGGTCAAGGTAGTATTCGGCACCGATGATCATATCGATGTCGGATGGTCGATAGAACTCGGGGTCAGCTAAAACGATGCTATCCGGAAGATTCCACTGGCTAGTTTCGAACCCTTCACAAGGGAGTGGAATCGTAAGCTTCGACAAAACGTGAAATTGAATGACTTCTTCGAAGTCCGAAATGCTGGCAAAGCGAGGGCTTATTGAACCCCAAACAGCCTTCTGGGAAACGCTTCCTGAACCTCCGATTCCCTTCACAGCCAGATAGTTAGGGATCTCCTTGAAGTTCATCTGACGACAGAAGTCAGAAGTGACAAAACAGTACTGCGAGCATGAGTCAAGCAACGCTCTGGCAAGCACTGACTTTCCGTTGACATCGCTAACACGCACAATTGCGGTTGATAGCAAAACTTGGCGTGTGGGTGGTTTTGTTTGTGTTGGAAGTGATACACTGGCTTGCAATGTGTTTGATTGATCTGTGGTGGTCTGTGGGCAAGTGCTTTGCATTACTGTATGTACAATTGACAATGAAGTGGTGGGTTCGGCATGGCTTGTGGTTGGAGATTTCTGGTGTGTTGGTGTGGTTGACTGTGCCTGCTGTGTCTGTTGCGGGGATTCACTTGGGGATCTTTTTGTCGTCTGTGGAACGGCGTATTTTGCGTTGTTGCTGTTCATCTCTGCATGCAGCATGGTATGATGCTTCCTTCCACATTGTCGGCATGAACCTTTACTGCAATTCCTAGCTAAATGACCAGATGATAAGCAATTCATGCATAATCCGTTCTTGCGTACTGCGTCGTATCGTTCAGAGATCTTGAATTTTTGGAACTTCTTGCACAAAAACGCGGAATGGAAGGCTTCAGCACAGAAGCAGCCCGATTGGAGGCGGTTGACGAGTGACAGAAACTTGTCTTTGGTTTTTTGGATTCAATCAAGGTGGGTTTGGAAGATCCAACCGATTGAAGAACATTACAATGATTCTTCAGGAAGATCATAATATTTTGATAAGTGGGTACTTCCTTAGAATTATGCGCTGACTCCCAAAATCTCAAAGTGACACCATCAAGCTTCGAGCAAACCATGTGTGCTAAAATAGTACTCCAACCATCAGTATCCTGCTGCATCTTCTGTAGCATCTGGAGGTTTTTCTCGAAGTCACTGATAACTTGGCTCAGTGCTTCATAACTTTCTTTCCGCATCGGTTCTATTCCGAAAATTGCATCGAGATATGCCTTTACGATGAGTTTTTGATTATGGTAACGATCCTCTAATGCAGTCCAGGCAACTGCATAATTGGCAGCGGAAAGTTCTACAGCACTGACTTCCTGAAGTGCCTCACCGGTTAATGATGATCGAAGGTATGTAAATTTGTCCATGTCGGTGAGGTCCCGGTTCTGATGAATCAGGCTCCTAAATGCATCGCGGTACGACACCCATTCTCGCAGTTTTCCACTGAATGTCGGCAATCTTATCTCGGGCAGCTTAACTCTCGACAGCATAGGGGATACAAGCATGGCGGTCGCTCCAGGGCTAACTGATGATTGAATCCGACGTTTTTCCATTAACGCAGCCTTGGCCTTGCAGTAGCGATTCTGCACATTATCCGTTATAGCTGCACTTTCCTCTTCTCTCTCTCTTGATGCATTTTCTAACCTCACCATGCGAGCTTTCTCCGGTTCACTTGCGTTTGCGTTTTCCTCATTGGCCACTTCATCCATCATCACATCTATTTTGTCACGCACTTCGAAAAATTCCTTAACAACACTTTCCAACAGTTGCAGACGAACTTCCACTTCTCTTATGTCACGCTCTTCTACAAAGTCATGCACAAACTTTTCCACGAGTTGCAAACTGTTCTGGAGACGTCTTTCACGCTTGAATAAACTTCTCAAACTTTCGGTCATGGTTGTATTAATTACCGTAACACTCACTAGCTATACTGAAGTCACTGCACTCGGAAGTTCGTTTGCACTATTCGAAGCACACTGCACTATTCACTGTTTCACTATTCCGCACTGATGACAGCGAACCGACTCCACGTTCCACGCGCCGCGAGACGAACGACCACCCAAGGATTGACAACAGCGAAGACAATTCAACCAGCGAAAATAGAGCCAACCAGATTCTAGCAAATCCAACAACGACCAGTAAATATGACAACAAATCCCAGGGACAATCCACTTAAGTCAAAAATACAGCTTTGCATGCAAAATCGATTATTTATTGCCCAGATTTCAACCCACAGTCTATTGGCTTCCAACATGCAAATATAGCCACAGATCACACATTTATTGCATCTACTTCCCTTTATCGTTGTCCGTAATCGCCCAGTTTTCCGATGAAGCGCCGATCCGCACGTGTAACCACCTAGCCTCCGTAGTACAGGAACTCGATATCGTCCAATAACAGCAACACCAGATTCAATGGCCAAGCTCAACCAAGCACACGCACCGAGAGCAAAAATATGATGGCGATGACGAGATGGTGGCGATCCTTTCTGCGCACTATTGTCCTCGCTTCTCAAAGGCACTTATTGTCCAGCACTACTGTTCCTTTTAACCGCCAAACACACTTGAACCACGCGCACTATTTCACCGCGATTGATCCGGCTCGAAGGACCAATTATGTTCGCGCACATAAAGCGACACAGTTCTTTTTATCAACCCGGTGAAACTAAAGAAAATGCGCGGTGATATGTTCGCTAAAGAACACTGGTTTGCGGTCACTGAACTCAATATAATTTTATTTATCGTACAAACAAGGATGCGGTTTATTTACGATTAAAAGGAACCGAACACGGCGGTGGTTTATTTTGAACTAAATCTATCAGCTGATCTGCTGCTTCTACTGGCTAGAAGTGGTTAGATCACCACACGATCGTGAGGCGATCGGGTCCTATAGGCCTATTGCATTGACCGTACAATACCAAAGTGTGCGACACTATTGGTATTCAACGTGTATACGTTGGACGTGAGTGACCAGTTAGGGTGGTTCGAATAATCGTTAATCATCTAAATCATTTATCTGACTGGTGGCACGATCAAAAGGTTTCCAGAGCCCATCTGATGGAAAAATTTTCTCCTGGCAAAATTTTTTGGACCGAAATCAGGATTCCGAAAATCGACGATTTTAAATACCCTATTTAAGCGATTAGACGCTTATTGACGGAGATAAACGCATTTAAAGGTTTCCAGAGCCCATCTGATGGAAAATTTCACCCCTGGGAAAAATTTTTGGACCGAAATCAGGATTCCGAAAATCGACGATTTTAAACACCCTATTTAAGCGATTAGACGCTTATTTACGGAGATAAACGCATTTAAAGGTTTCCAGAGCCCATCTGATGGAAAATTTCACTCCTGGGAAAAATTTTTTGACCGAAATCAGGATTCCGAAAATCGACGATTTTAAACACCCTATTTAAGCGATTAGACGCTTATTTACGGAGATAAACGCATTTAAAGGTTTCCAGAGCCCATCTGATGGAAAATTTTGCTCCTGGGAAAATTTTTTTGACCGAAATCAGGATTCCGAAAATCGACGATTTTAAACACCCTATTTAAGCGATTAGACGCTTATTTACGGAGATAAACGCATTTAAAGGTTTCCAGAGCCCATCTGATGAAAAATTTTGCTCTTGGGAAAATTTTTTGGACCAAAATCAGGATTCCGAAAATCGACGATTTTAAACACCCTATTTAAGCGATTAGACGCTTATTTACGGAGATAAACGCATTTAAAGGTTTCCAGAGCCCATCTGATGGAAAATTTCACTCCTGGGAAAATTTTTTTGACCGAAATCAGGATTCCGATAATCGACGATTTTAAACACCCTATTTAAGCGATTAGACGCTTATTTACGGAGATAAACGCATTTAAAGGTTTCCAGAGCCCATCTGATGGAAAATTTCACTCCTGGGATAAATTTTTGGACCGAAGTCAGGATTCCGAAAATCGACGATTTTAAACATCCTATTTAAGCGATTAGACGCTTATTTACGGAGATAAACGCATTTAAAGGTTTCCAGAGCCCATCTGATGGAAAATTTCACTCCTGGGAAATTTTTTTGGACCGAAATCAGGATTCCGAAAATCGACGATTTTAAACACCCTATTTAAGCGATTAGACGCTTATTTACGGAGATAAACGCATTTAAAGGTTTCCAGAGCCCATCTGATGGAAAATTTCACTCCTGGGAAAATTGTTTTGACCGAAATCAAGATTCCGAAAATCGACGATTTTAAACACCCTATTTAAGCGATTAGACGCTTATTTACGGAGATAAACGCATTTAAAGGTTTCCAGAGCCCATCTGATGGAAAATTTCACTCCTGGGAAAATTTTTTGGACCGAAATCAGGATTCCGAAAATCGACGATTTTAAACACCCTATTTAAGCGATTAGACGCTTATTTACGGAGTTAAACGCATTTAAAGGTTTCCAGAGCCCATCTGATGGAAACTTTTGCTCCTGGAAAAAAAAATTTGGACCGAAATCAGGATTCCGAAAATCGACGATTTTAAACACCCTATTTAAGCGATTAGACGCTTATTTACGGAGATAAACGCATTTAAAGGTTTCCAGAGCCCATCTGATGGAAAATTTCACTCCTGGAAAATTTTTTTGGACTGAAATCAGGATTCCGAAAATCGACGATTTTAAACACCCTATTTAAGCGATTAGACGCTTATTTACGGAGATAAACGCATTTAAAGGTTTCCAGAGCCCATCTGATGGAAAATTTTGCTCCTGGGAAAAAAATTTTGACCGAAATCAGGATTCCGAAAATCGACGATTTTAAACACCCTATTTAAGCGATTAGACGCTTATTTACGGAGATAAACGCATTTAAAGGTTTCCAGAGCCCATCTGATGATAAATTTTGCTCTTGGGAAAATTTTTTGGACCGAAATCAGGATTCCGAAAATCGACGATTTTAAACACCCTATTTAAGCGATTAGACGCTTATTTACGGAGATAAACGCATTTAAAGGTTTCCAGAGCCCATCTGATGGAAAATTTTGCTCCTGGGAAAAATTCTTGGACCGAAATCAGGATTCCGAAAATCGACGATTTTAAACACCCTATTTAAGCGATTAGACGCTTATTTACGGAGATAAACGCATTTAAAGGTTTCCAGAGCCCATCTGATGGAAAATTTCACTCCTGGGAAAAAATTTTGGACCGAAATCAGGATTCCGAAAATCGACGATTTTAAACACCCTATTTAAGCGATTAGACGCTTATTTACGGAGATAAACGCATTTAAAGGTTTCCAGAGCCCATCTGATGGAAAATTTCACTCCTGGGAAAATTTTTTTGACCGAAATCAAGATTCCGAAAATCGACGATTTTAAACACCCTATTTAAGCGATTAGACGCTTATTTACGGAGATAAACGCATTTAAAGGTTTCCAGAGTCCATCTGATGGAAAATTTCACTCCTGGAAAAATTTTTTGGACCGAAATCAGGATTCCGAAAATCGACGATTTTAAACACCCTATTTAAGCGATTAGACGCTTATTTACGGAGATAAACGCATTTAAAGGTTTCCATCAGATGGGCTCTGGAAACCTTTAAATGCGTTTATCTCCGTAAATAAGCGTCTAATCGCTTAAATAGGGTGTTTAAAATCGTCGATTTTCGGAATCCTGATTTCGGTCAAAATTTTTCCGAGATGAAATTTTCCATCAGATGGCTCTGAAACCTTAAATGCGTTTATCTCCGTAAATAAGCGTCTAATCGCTTAAATAGGTGTTCAAAATCGTCGATTTTCGAATCTGATTTCGGTCAAACTTTCCGGAGTGAAATTTCCATCAGATGAGCTCTGAAACCTAAATGCGTTTATCTCCGTAAATAAACGTCGTTTAATAGGTGTTTAAAATCGTCGATTTTCGGAATCTGATTTCAGTCCAAAATTTTCCAGTGAGTGAAATTAGCATCAGATGTAAATCTATCTCAAATAAGCGTCTAATCGCTAAATAAGTGTTTAAATCGTCGATTTTCGGAATCTGATTTCGGTCCAAATTTTCCAGGGTGAAGTTTCCATCAGATGGACTCTGAAACCTTAAATGCGTTTATCTCCGTAAATAAGCGTCTAATCGCTTAAATAGGTGTTCAAAATCGTCGATTTTCAGAATCTGATTCGGTCCAAACTTTTCAGAGTGAAATTTTCCATCAGATAGCTCTGAACTAAATGCGTTTATCTCCATAAGCGTCTTATCGTCAAATAGAGTGTTTAAAATCGTCGATTTTCGAATCCTGATTTCGGTCAAAATTTCCCAGGACATTTCCATCAGATGACTCTGAAACAAATGCGTTTATCTCGTAATAGCAAATAAGTGTTTAAAATCGTCGATTTTCGAATCTGATTTCGGTCAAAATTTTCCAGGAGTGAAATTTTCCATCAGATGGGCTCTGAAACCTTAAATGCGTTTATCTCCGAAATAAGCGTCTAATCGCTTAAATAGGGTGTTTGAAATCGCCGATTTTCGGAATCTTGTTTTCGGTCAAAAAAATTTTCCCCGAAAATCGACGATTTTAAACACCCTATTTAAGCGATTAGACGCTTATTTACGGAGATAAACGCATTTAAAGGTTTCCAGAGCCCATCTGATGGAAAATTTCACTCCTGGGAAAATTTTTTGGACCGAAATCAGGATTCCGAAAATCGACGATTTTAAACACCCTATTTAAGCGATTAGACGCTTATTTACGGAGATAAACGCATTTAAAGGTTTCCAGAGCCCATCTGATGGAAAATTTCACTCCTGGGAAATTTTTTTTGACCGAAATCAGGATTCCGAAAATCGACGATTTTAAACACCCTATTTAAGCGATTAGACGCTTATTTACGGAGATAAACGCATTTAAAGGTTTCCAGAGCCCATCTGATGGAAAATTTCACTCCTGGGAAAAATTTTTGGACCGAAATCAGGATTCCGAAAATCGACGATTTTAAACACCCTATTTAAGCGATTAGACGCTTATTTACGGAGATAAACGCATTTAAAGGTTTCCAGAGCCCATCTGATGGAAAATTTCACTCCAGGGAAAAATTTTTGGACCGAAATCAGGATTCCGAAAATCGACGATTTTAAACACCCTATTTAAGCGATTAGACGCTTATTTACGGAGATAAACGCATTTAAAGGTTTCCAGAGCCCATCTGATGGAAAATTTTGCTCCTGGGAAAAATTCTTGGACCGAAGTCAGGATTCCGAAAATCGACGATTTTAAACACCCTATTTAAGCGATTAGACGCTTATTTACGGAGATAAACGCATTTAAAGGTTTCCAGAGCCCATCTGATGGAAAATTTCACTCCTGGGAAAAAAGTTTGGACCGAAATCAGGATTCCGAAAATCGACGATTTTAAACACCCTATTTAAGCGATTAGACGCTTATTTACGGAGATAAACGCATTTAAAGGTTTCCAGAGCCCATCTGATGGAAAATTTCACTCCTGGGAAAAATTTTTGGACCGAAATCAGGATTCCGAAAATCGACGATTTTAAACACCCTATTTAAGCGATTAGACGCTTATTTACGGAGATAAACGCATTTAAAGGTTTCCAGAGCCCATCTGATGGAAAATTTCACTCCTGGGAAAAATTTTTGGACCGAAATCAGGATTCCGAAAATCGACGATTTTAAACACCCTATTTAAGCGATTAGACGCTTATTTACGGAGATAAACGCATTTAAAGGTTTCCAGAGCCCATCTGATGGAAAATTTCACTCCTGGGAAAAATTTTTGGACCGAAATCAGGATTCCGAAAATCGACGATTTTAAACACCCTATTTAAGCGATTAGACGCTTATTTACGGAGATAAACGCATTTAAAGGTTTCCAGAGCCCATCTGATGGAAAATTTCACTCCTGGGAAAATTTTTTGGACCGAAATCAGGATTCCGAAAATCGACGATTTTAAACACCCTATTTAAGCGATTAGACGCTTATATGCAGAGATAAACGCATTTAAAGGTTTCCAGAGCCCGTCTGATGGAAAATTTTGCTCCAGGAAAAAATTTTTGGACCGAAATCAGGATTCCGAAAATCGACGATTTTGAACACCCTATTTAAGCGATTAGACGCTTATTTACGGAGATAAACGCATTTAAAGGTTTCCAGAGCCCATCTGATGGAAAATTTTGCTCCTGGGAAAAATTGTTGGACCGAAATCAGGATTCCGAAAATCGACGATTTTAAACACCCTATTTAAGCGATTAGACGCTTATTTACGGAGATAAACGCATTTAAAGGTTTCCAGAAACCATCTGATGGAAAATTTCACTCCTGGGAAAAATTTTGTGACCGAAATCAGGATTCCGAAAATCGACGATTTTAAACACCCTATTTAAGCGATTAGACGCTTATTTACGGAGATAAACGCATTTAAAGGTGTAGGGTTCAGGGGTCGCCTCAAGCGCGAGAATCGGTGGCACTCGAACACGATATCTTTCGCAATAGATAGAAAAAAAAGCACGGTGTTGCAAATACGGATCAAGAACGTGTGGTGATCTTACGAAGGATATATTTCAACTGACTATATTGTTCTACAATGATCTTGACCCTGCTAGCCAAATAATAAAGTGAGACGGATTGGCAAAAGGCCTTTCCGATCGTTCGCTATTCTAACGTGATAATGTGATTGTGTATGGAGTACAAAGGTATAGTGTGAGGTAGAGTATTGGGATTCTATTGATCTTAAAACTAGCACATCTCAATACATTAGGGTGGTGCTCCAACATATATCGGCCCCCGTTGAAAGGGTTGCCTTTCAACTGATGAATAGAACGTTTCCGCTGCTTTGAGTGACTAGCATCAATGATCTTCACGGTTTCTGCTTTACGACATCGGATCCCTGCTGGTCATCTGTTTTTCTTCAGGTTGCAGACGGTTGTACTTTGGTAGCTCGGTGATCATCAGCGTTGGTGGAAGGATTGTAGTAGCCATCGATGAGCCGCCAGGACATGTCGGAGGACAAAAAATTCTTAAGTTTTTTCAAATTCAATAAAATATTAACTTACAGGGTTGGAGGCCCGAAGGCCTCCCGTTGCGCAACGCCGAAGCATTGCGATGGAAGACTCAGTCCTCTGAGTTTAGGTTGGCTGCACTGGTGATGTTGGTTGTGGGCTGGCGTATCGGCAGGACGCATATCTTCGAAATGGCCCGTGTGTACTCTCCGTCAACGGTCCGCACAACGACGACACGAATGTTGTTGTCCTTGCCACGGCAGACACAGGTGATGCGGCCATACCTCCACTTCAGAGGTGGGAGGTTGTCCTCCTTGAGCAGCACCAAAGTGCCGACTTCTACGTTGTCCCGCTGTTGAGTCCATTTCGTGCGTGGATGAAGGCCAGAGAGGTAATCAACGGTCCAACGCTTCCAGATGCGTCGGAGCAGCTCTTGGTTTTGCTGCCAACGGTCGAGTCGATTCCTTGGGACATCAGATAGATCGGGCTCAGGTGACGAAATTAGCGGACGATGGATCAGAAAGTGACCCGGGGTTAGGACTTCCAGGTCGTTGGGCTCAGCAGAAAGTGGAGTCAACGGCCTTGAGTTTAGGCAAGCTTCGATACGAGCCAGCAGTGTAACGAATTCGTCCTGTGAGAGCACCGAGTTTCCGATGGTAGACCGAAGGTGTTTCTTAAAGGATTTAACCGCCGCTTCCCACAGACCGCCAAAGTTGGGACTGCGAGGCGGGATAAACTTGAACACGATGCCGTCATCTGCACAGTGGTTGATTACTGCAGACTGGTGTTGCTGGTCGTAGAAATGTTTGAAGAGTTTGGCTAATTCCTTTTCCGCTCCCTTAAAGTTCGTTGCGTTGTCGCATTGGATATGTTTCGGCTTCCCTCTGCGAGCGACGAATCGATGCAATGCTGCTAGGAAAGCGGCCGTGCTGAGGTCATAGACGAGTTCTATGTAGACGGCCTTGGTGACGAGGCACACAAATATCGCCACATAGCATTTGGTTGGTGGTGCTCTTGGCCCTTTGCGGTACTGGAAAGGTCCACAAAGGTCAACGCCAGTGTTTAAGAAAGGGAATGTTGGCGTAACTCGCTCTGGAGGTAGGTCACCCATTAGTTGCTCAAGGTTGGTTGGTTTACAGCGGTAACAATTCACGCAGGAATGCACCACCTTTCTTGCCAGGTTACGGACTCGAAGTGGCCAGAACCTTTCTCGGGTGCATGCTACCAATAATTGCGGTCCGGCGTGGAGGTTCATCTCGTGGTAGTGGACCAAGATAAGTTCTGTGAGCGTGTGACGAGCAGGCAGAATCATCGGGTGTTTCCGGTCTTCAGGGATAGCAGCATTTCTCAGACGACCACCCACACGTAAGATTCCATCGACCAGAATCGGCGAGAGGTTTTTGAGTATCGAGCGTGAACCAACTTGTCCACTGGATCTGATCTCAGCTAGCTCTCGAGCAAAGGTTTCTTGCTGAGCAATCCGAACGAGGAATTTTGTGGAGTCGCTGAGCTCCATTGTAGTTAGATGTCCAGATTTCCGGTTGTTGCGATTTCGAGGCGAAGCATTGTGCTGGAAACGGCGTAGGTAAGAGACTAGCCGTACCAGACTAGAGAACGGCGAACGAATCTCGAAGAGTTCGTTAGGAGGTACTATTTGAACTGGAAGCGCTATTGAGCGCTCCGCTTGAGCAATGTTCGGTAGGTTATCTGGAATCGGCTGATTTATTGGAGGCCAAAAGCGAGACGATTGATTCAGCCACACATGCGAGATCCACCAAGCTGGTGTATCTCTCAACTCAGCGGGACTCATCCCGCGCGAAATTATGTCCGCTGGATTCTCGATTCCAGGAACATGTGACCAGATACCGCCAGCTGTAAGGCGCTGGATCTCTGCGACACGGTTTGCGATAAACTTCTTCCAACGAGCTGGTGGTGAGCGGATCTGACACAGCACTATCATAGAATCCGTCCAGAAGAAGGATTTAGTTTTCAGGTCGATGCTTGACTTGACCTTCTCGTACAGGTGAGCCAAAAGAAGTGCCGAGGAGAGCTCTAGTAACGGCAACGAGAGCAATATCGAATTCTTCGATTTTCCTGTAGGTGCCACTCTTGATTTGGCACACAATAGTCTGACGGAGATTGTTCCGTCAGCGGATACGGTTCGCAGGTAGATGTTGGCACCGTATGCGCGTTCAGACGCGTCACAAAATCCGTGTAATTCTACGAGGACAGGATCATGAGAAAAAGTTACCCATCGTGGGATAGATATCGATGGAATCTCTTCTATGCTGTCACGGTAGTGTCTCCAATACTGTTGCTGTTCAGGTGTCAGTGGTTCATCCCACGAAGTAGTGGATTGCCAAAGCGATTGGACGAAGATCTTTGCCAAAACTACAACAGGACCAAGTAATCCAAGAGGCAAGAACAGTTTGGCAAGATCGGAGACGACAACGCGACGAGTAATGACAGCTTCCGTGGACCATACGGGAGTTGCATAGCTGTACGTGTCCGTGAATGGCTGCCAATGGATTCCGAGAGTTTTGACCGGGGTGGATTGTAAATTCAGAGCTAACACTGATCGTTCGTCACGCAGTTCTGGGGAATTTTCAACAGAGCTTCAGCTGAATTGGATGCCCACTTGCGAAGACTGAAACCGGCGGATGACAGCACCGTCAATAGTTGTCTGCAAAGTTCTTCTCCTTCCTCTTCGTTGTCGACACCAGTCAACATATCATCCACGTAAAAATCTTTAGCCAAGGCTAGTGACGCGAGCGGTAAATTGTCAGCACATTGCTTGGACAGCTCTTTCAGACACCTGGTTGCCAAAAATGGGGCGGATGCAGTACCGTAGGTGACTGTCGTGAGTTCAAAGGTGCGAATCGGTTCGGAAGAAGTGTTGCGCCAAAGGATACGCTGAAGTGGGTAATCTGATGGATGAATGCGAATCTGTCTGTACATCTTTTCGATGTCTGCTATGAGGGCAATCCGATTCATGCGGAAACGAAGATGTATGGCAAACAGGTCGTCCTGGACAACTGGGCCTACCATCAATGCCTGGTTCAACGCAACTCCACTGTCCGTCCGACACGAGGCATCAAATACGACCCGGAGCTTTGTAGTCGTACTATCCGCTTTCTCTACTCCATGGTGTGGTAGGTAGTATGACTGGGCTACAGGTGATGAGCTGGCGAAATCGTCGACTTCATTCATGTGACCAAGCTGATGATATTCATCGATGAACTTGACGTAGGATTGTTTCTGCTGAGGATTTGAATCGAGGCGACGTTCTAAGGCGAGAAATCTCCTGGTAGCGATCTGCTTCGAATTTCCGAGTTGGGCCAGGATGGATGGGTGCTTTGGAAGTGTGACTACGAACCGACCCGAATCATCCCGGTACGTATGAGTGACGAAGTGTTCTTCACAGGCAACTTCCTCAACGGACTGGATACTGTTCGACCAGCACGACTCAACTTCCCAAAAGCGAGTGATTAGTTCATTGAGTGACTGATTACTGCACAAGTGCGCTAGCTTAGTAGTTCCATTTGACTGTCCGGAACCAATTTTGCCCGATGCTACCCATCCAAAGACGGTGTTCTGTAGAATCGGTTTCTCGGGACCCAGCTTGGTAAACCCATCTAGCATCAGATCGTAGTACAGTTCCATGCCAAGGAGTAAATCGATAGGACCCGGCTCATGAAACTTTGGATCTGCTAAAACGACATTTGGCGGAAGTTTCCATGAAGAGGCATCAAGAGTTCTGGTAGGAAGATCTTGTGTTATCTTTTTCAAGATGTGGAACGATTGAACAGCTTTGAAATCTGTGCAGTGTGAACCCATTCGAACGTGTACAGCGTGAGACGAAACGACTAACGAGTTGCCTACACCTCCAATTTTTTGATGACACTGATAGCGGCGCAACTTCAGCTTTTGTACGATGTTCTCGGTGATCAGATTTAACTGCGACGCTGGATCTAACAGGGCTCTTGCCCACTGAATTTGTCCGTTCGCGGCGAAAACTTGGATGATCGCTGTCTGTAGTAGTACGGTAGCAGGAACTCTTGGGGCTCCGACGGCATTGGTGGACACGAGGCTAGTGGCAGAGGACTGTTGGGACCCAGACGGTAATGGCGACGACGATGAAGGATTTTGCGAGGAAGACTGTTCCGAAACATTCGGCGGCTGGACCGGATTAGAGCGAGGAGCATTTGATTTGCTTGGATCGGAAGACCGACCGTTCAATGATTGGTGGAGCATAGTGTGATGCTTCTGATGACATTTGTCGACTCTGCATGTACCAGACGAACAGTTGCGAACCATGTGCTCCGGCGACAGGCAATTTATACAAAGATTCTTTTTCTTTACAAGATCGAAACGTTGCGAAACTGACAACCCTTGAAAGACATCGCACTTGAACGGCGAGTGGGCGAACTTTGAGCAAAACGGACACGGACTGATTGTTGGGCTAGTAACGGCGTTGACGATCTTCGATTTCGACAACCGGTGTTGTTCCGGCTTGTGAGAATCCGATGAGTAAGATTTGGACGATGGTAATGACTGGAGAACGGACAAGTGACCGCGCAGAAAATTCATAATTTCGTTGTACTCTGGAACATCTGTTGACCGGTAGTGTGACTCCCACTGCTTCAATGTTGAGGCATCGAGACGACTGCAGACCATGTGGGCCAAAAACACACTCCAACCGTCCGTTGGAATTCCCATCTTATCAATCATATTCAGATTCCGTTCAAAATCATCGACCAACCGCATCAGAGCATCGTAGCATTCTTTCTTCATCGGTTCGATTGCGACGAGAGCATCAACGTAGGTCTTGAAAATCAGCTTCTTGTTCTCAAACCTTGATTCAAGAAGTCGCCAGGCGACAGAATAATTGGCAGCTGTAAGCTCTATTGATTCCACCACCTTCCTCGCGTCCTTCGTCAAGGATGCCACGAGGTACGAATACTTATCAAATGGTGATAGATTAACGTTGGAATCGATGAGAGATTTGAATGAATCGCGAAAAGTGATCCATTCCGAAATAGTACCATCAAAACTTGGGAGCTTGACATCGGGTAGCTTCACCCGCGTTTGAGCAGGTATAGTTTGGTTGACGTTAACTTGGGGGCACGTGGTTTGCTTACGACTTTCGGTTACCAAAAACTATACACAAAAACGTAATCGAGCTCAAATTTTTGTCGGATCAAACGATTGCTTTCGTTTGTGGCAGCTTAGTCCGCTTCTTCAGCTACAACCTTGGCTTCATCTTCGGTTGTTGCATCTACCTTGCTATCTACACTGCCCTGATCCTCCACGTCATCGAGTGCCAATTCAATGGCCAAACGATTCGCATGAAATTTATCGTCAAGTCCATCAATCCGTTTCTTCCATCCCTCTAGTTGTCCACTGTGTAACTCAGCGTTGTACTGGTTCACAAATTGCTTCGCGTTGGCCAGCGTGTCCAGAAAGAACCGCTCTTGATAACATAATGCCCGCAATCCGGGTGCCATTATTTTCATCGACCAGCACAGTCAAACGTTTAAAAATTGCGCTAACTGTCTGCTCAGCCAAAATCAGAGCACACAATCGAACCAACAATCCAACTAATCCGGGATAGAGGTAGCAAATCGAAGATCGAGTGCAATAAAATCGATCTTATGATTAACGGGCTCAGCCAACTTTGCCTATTTCTACTCGCATGCAGTACTCACGTTCTTTCAGCAATTAGTACGACCGATGACCTTTGTCTACGATGAATTGATCCCTTTGTCCACTCAGCACAATGCGTATCAGAGCCAAACCACGCCAAGCCTCATGCCACGCCGCATACACGAGAAGTAGAAATTGAAGCCATAAATCCCGATGGAAGTTTCACTTTCAGCAACCACAGCAGATAGAGTTGGATATAAGCGCAATTTTATTTACAGCGACAGTTCACTTTGCGCAATTTAGTCAGTGTTCTATTATATTAATTGTTCTTCACTCTTCACTTACGGCGAAGTGTTCGAGAGCCACACGATAAGATAAAGTTCACTTTTGGCGACAGCGAAAAAGTTCGACGAAAACTGTCCACGATTGTCCGAGATAAATCGCGCACATCCGGCTCGAAGGACCAGAAAATGTAGGGTTCAGGGGTCGCCTCAAGCGCGAGAATCGGTGGCACTCGAACACGATATCTTTCGCAATAGATAGAAAAAAAGGCACGGTGTTGCAAATACGGATCAAGAACGTGTGGTGATCTTACGAAGGATATATTTCAACTGACTATATTGTTCTACAATGATCTTGACCCTGCTAGCCAAATAATAAAGTGAGACGGATTGGCAAAAGGCCTTTCCGATCGTTCGCTATTCTAACGTGATAATGTGATTGTGTATGGAGTACAAAGGTATAGTGTGAGGTAGATTATTGGGATTCTATTGATCTTAAAACTAGCACATCTCAATACATTA
>JASCZW010010781.1:0-34889 GCA_034211315.2 Aedes japonicus | reverse complement strand
TAACTTTGTTATTTTTAATTTGGTGATGTTTCGGAAAAGTCAGGAACTTCCAATCGATTTTGTTTTCGGGAAAATTTTCAACACTGATTATTTATTATTTTACTTTTGTTATACATATATCCATAAACTTTACCTGTGAAAAAAAACATAAATTCTCATTCTAATTTTCAAACCAAAGTCAAATTGATGTGCAGGTGTTAACATCGATACCTTCAGTAATTCTCAAGTTATTCACAAAATATGAATTCATCAGGTTTTTTTTTCCATATTGCATACAAGCGTTTGGAGGATAACTAAAAAATGTTAGAAAGTTGGAGGATAAGACTTTTCTCAGTTCAATTACCAAACCAATGTACAGGTTTGATATGTGAAGTATATCAATGAACATTTTGTCATCAAAACATCATTGATACGACCAAGGTTTCTCGAGATGCTCACAAAATAAGGTTTCTTCTGATATTTTTGTAGAATAGCACCAAATGAGGTGAAGAAAAAGTTGAGGATAAGACTATTTCTCATTCAAATTTTCCAACCAAGAAATAGCAAATTTGATGTGACAGGAGCTTAACGAACAATTTTGATATCAAAACATCATTGATACCTATCAGTAATTCTCAAGTTATTCACAAAATATGAATTCATCGGGTTTTTTTTCCATATTGCATATCAAGCGTTTGGGGATAACTACAAAAAAGTGATAGAAAGTTGGAGTGATCAGACTTTTCTCATCCTAATTTTCAGAACCAGTGTTGCAGATTTTGATGAACGGGGAGCTAAAATTTGATAAAATTCAGTTTGACATTTGAATGTGCAATACAACTTGGTTGCTAGAATATTTTTAGTAAATTTATGATCGCTTTCATTATCAATTTTTAAGTCTAGGTTACATGAACTTTGTTTATCTAAGCTTGGTGATTTATTGAAGTCTAGGTTCTAATATTATTGTTCTTCGTTGAAAATTTTCAAGCACTGATTATTTATTATTTTACTTTTGTTATACATATATCCATAAACTTTTACTTGGAAAAAAAACATAAATTCTCATTCTAATTTTCAAACCAAAGTCAAATTGATGTGCAGGTGCTTAACATCGATACCTTCAGTAATTCTCAAGTTATTCACAATATATGAATTCATCAGGTTTTTTTTCCATATTGCATACAAGCGTTTGGAGGATAACTAAAAAATGTTAGAAAGTTGGAGGATAAGACTTTTCTCAGTTTAATTACCAAACCAATGTACAGGTTTGATATGTGGAAGCTTAATGAACATTTTGTCATCAAAACATCATTGATACACCAAGGTTTTCTCGAGATGTTCACAAAATAAGGTTTCTTCTGATATTTTTGCGAAAGCACCAAATGAGGTGAAGAAAAAGTTGGAGGATAAGACTTTTCTCATTCAAATTTTCAAACCATAGTACAAATTTGATGTACAGGAGCTTAACGAACAATTTGATATCAGAACATCATTGATACCTTCAGTAATTCTCAAGTTATTCACAAAATATGAATTCATCAGGTTTTTTTTCCATATTGCATACAAGCGTTTGGGGGATAACTACAGAAATGATACAAAGTTGGAGGATCAGACTTTTCTCATCCTAATTTTCAAACCAGTGTGCAGATTTGATGAACGGGAGCTAAAATTTGATAAAATTCGGTTTGACATTTGAATTTTCACAATCACAGTAAATGTGACCCGTTTTTCAAAATATGTACACAAATCTCTCCATTAGAGCTTTGACTATCAATGTTTAAGCTTAGTTTACTTATTCCTTCGTTAGAAATCTAAGCCTCGGTGATTTACTAAGGCTTGGTATGCTAAATTTGATTAATTGGGCTGTCAAAATTAATTTGGAAAATGTAGAAGGACTATTCCTCTTCATTTCTTATTTTCATGTCGGGTTTTTATTGATTACGTGCATTCGTGCTTACAAATTTCATCAAATTCACGATTTGAGGCGATTTCCACCCCCCGGGGCAGATTTGCCTCGGAACTTGTATCGGAAGAAGTTGTATGCAAGTTGGAGGATAAGACTTTTCTCAGTTTAATTACCAAACCAATGTACAGGTTTGATATGTGGAAGCTTAATGAACATTTTGACATATAAGCATCATTGATACACCAAGGTTTTCTCGAGATGTTCACAAAATAAGGTTTCTTTTGATTTTTTTGCGAAGGCACCAAATGAGGTGAAGAAATAGTTGGAGGATAAGACTTTTCTCATTCAAATTTTCCAACCAAAGTACAAATTTGATGGACAGGAGCTTAACGAACAATTTTATATCAAAACATCATTGATACCTTCAGTAATTCTCAAGTTATTCACAAAATATGAATTCATCAGGTTTTTTTTCCATATTGCATACAAGCGTTTGGGGATAACTACAGAAATGATACAAAGTTGGAGGATCAGACTTTTCTCATCCTAATTTTCAAACCAGTGTGCAGATTTGATGAACGGGAGCTAAAATTTGATAAAATTCGGTTTGACATTTGAATTTTCACAATCACAGTTTCTCTAAGTTTTCCCGGCTAATTTTTTTACAAGTACACTACGCAAGTTAAAAAAAATTAATTCTTTTTGGTTAATTTTGTTACTTCCAGTACTAATTCTTTATTTCTCCCCCTTTAGATTCGCTTACCGACTTGGAAACTAAAAACAAAAGCCGTGGCAGTGAATTAAAAATTCTAGAACAGTGGGGCTGGCACAAAAGTCATCGCTCGTCGTCGTTTTGGATCAATATTTCGTGTAAGTACAAATTATACAATACATATTGTTTTATAGTAAGATCTGAGAATCGGTTATTTCGGTTATTTGCCAAGTTTTTTTTTATCATTAGTTTTAAATAGTGTTTGAGGTGAAAATATGTAATTAGATTAATCTTGGGAAGGAATGCTTATAATTGTCGTCAATTTTTTACTCTTGGTTGTTTATTTCCGATGTTGATAGTTCGGTGGATAAAAGTAGACTGTCCAGGCATGAATTTGGATTTGTTTTATACCCACTCGCAGAGACCAAATAAAGCAAGGAGTGGAGCTACGGTGTGCGCGCAGGCTGCAAAATGTGTTGTGTAGTTTCCATGCCTACCGGATGGTAGTTAGATGGGCGTTGCTGCTGGTTGATGTGCACATCCTTCAGTTTCAGTTTCCGGAGCGGACGGTTCGGGCGCGAACATAATCCCCCCAGGCTGGGAAGAATTCACGGAATCGTTGGGCTGGCACAATTACTCGTTGAGGTTTCCGGAATGAGCTGAACCTTGAAAACACCGTCAACTCTTCTTGGTTGATGGCTAGAATGGCGGTTAGCTTCAGAGCCTTTTTTAGCTCTGAAATGTCTTCGTCTGGGATCTCAGTTGGAGTCGCCGATTGATGCTGGGCGCACTTCCATGGATAACCATCTGTCGCGGTAAATGACGAAAAACTGAATTCTTTTAGCACCTTTTTATTGTTGAAGTATGCTTTAAGCTGTAATTAGGGAATCCGTTTAGAAAGTTTTTTTTAGATTTAGGTTAGGACTTACACAATTCAGTGTCACAGGTTGTGTTACCGCAACTCAATAATCCAACGTATAAATTTCACCTAAAACTATGTACTAAGAATGATTTAAATAAATCTAGGTTTAAGATTATTTCCAGTTACTCACTTATTTAGAGAAAATAGAATAGTATAAAATAAATCAACTCAAATAACTTAGGATTATATTTTTCCACAACGCTCCTAGTCGTTAGTTTTCACTTTCCACTTGCCTTGCTGTCCTTTTGACAATCATTCGCCACAGTGACGCGACGCGTTGACGTTTTCTTCGCCGCGGTGACGCGAAGCGTTGATGGACGTTGCGGTACAGTGCTCCCAGTTGCAACATCCTCACCCCCGTAACACTGGCCACTAGGTCCAGTTTTACAACCTAACTCAACCTCCAACACGGCCAACTTTGATACTGGTCTTCGTAGCATCCCCCTCGCAGTCTGTACTAAGGCTGCGCGAACTCTTCCATCACCCGCAGTCTTGACTTCCTTGACTCTTCCTCGCATCCATCCGTTCCTTCGACTATCTTCCACAACATAGACCAGATCGCCTACGGCTATCGGTGTAACTTCGCCGAACCACTTCATCCGTCGGGTTAACATCGGGAGATACTCTCGGATCCAACGCTTCCAGAAGACGTCCAGTTGGTGTTGTATTAGCGTCCAGGAATTCTTCACGGCGGTGGAAGGGTCCGTTATTGGTATAGTAGGCTGACGAACACCATTTGAACTTCCTAGAAGGAAGTGATTTGGAGTGAGAGCTTCACTTTCAGCAGCATCCAGAGGTAGGTAGGTGAGGGGTCGACTGTTGACAATGCCTTCAGCTTCAACTGCCAGCGTTTCTAATCCTTCATCGTCCAGTTTCCTGTCGCCTTTGTAAGCCGCTTCCATGGCTGACTTTATCGACCGCACCATCCTTTCCCAAGCACCGCCCATGTGAGGTGCCGCTGGAGGGATGAAGATCCATTTGGTGTCTGTGTTGGTGAACGTCGCAGCCAAATCGCCATGTATCTCGCGAAGCTGTTCACGCAACTGACGTTCAGCCCCTTGGAAATTTGTACCATTATCCGTGTAGATCTCGGCCGGTGCCCCTCGGCGGCAAACGAAACGGCGAATGCACTTCACGCAAGAAGGTGTTTAAAGACTATGTGCAACTTCAACATGGACGGCACGAGTGGTGAGACAAGTGAACAGACAGATCCAGCGTTTGGCATTATTCCTTCCTACTTTCACAAACAACGGTCCAAAGAAATCGATTCCGATGTACGTGAATGGACGACTGAACGAAGACAAACGAGCTACGGGTAACGGTGCCATCCGCGGAACCTTTGGAGTCGCCTTCATCACCTTGCACCATTGACAGGTGACTGCAACTTGTTTCACTAATGTCCTCAGACGGGAGATGTGATAGAATTGCCGGATCTCATTTACAACTGTTTCGGAGTTCCCATGACCGTATGCCTGGTGAAAATCGTCCACTACCAGTTTCGTCATCGGGTGCTTTCTGGGAAGAATCACCGGAAACTTAGCGTCAAATGGCACATGCGGCGCAGCTCCAATCCTTCCGTCAACGCGTAGCACTCCACGATCATCAAGACTTGGTGTCAGTTGGAACAGACTGCTCGATTTAGGCAACTCTGTTTCGCCTTTCGTTAGCAAAACCATCTCGTCCGGGTATTCTTCCCACTGCACACTCTGCAGCAATGAGGTTTTTGCTTTCATCAGCTCTTCTTGGCTCAGATTCAGCAACTCCAGTTTCTCTCCTCGATGTTTGCGTCGGCAGTTGTCAACAAAGCGATGTACATACGCTATGGCACGTATCAATCTACGCCATTTAGAGAAGCGAGAAAAGTTTATCACATTCTCCAGAACTGTTATTCTCTGGATAACGAAGCATGGACGTAGCTCTTCTGCTGGCTGGATCGCGACGAGGATTGCATCGGCCACTCTATCTCTGGAAGTTGAAGGAATTCGGTCCATTGAACCACTCGTCGGTTACGGCTGGACATATTCTCTTTCCCATTTAGTCGCGGCGTCTGCTGGGTTTAACTTACTTGGTACCCAGCGCCATTCTGCTATGTCCGTTGTTGATAGCAACTCTCCTATTCGGCATGCTACATATTGTTTATAGCGGCGATGATCGGCCCGCAACCAGGCCAAGACCGTGGCAGAATCACTCCACAGAAATCGCTGGTTTACTTCGACGCTGTGACTCTCCTGTACGAACGTCATCAAACGGCTGCCTAGTACAGCAGCTTGCAGCTCTAAGCGGGGAATGGACAATGGTTTCAAAGGGGCTACCTTTGTTTTTGCGGCAACTATCGAGCATTTTGCCTCGCCTTCATCACTGACTACTCTGAAATAGGCCACTGCGGAGAAGGCGACTTCACTAGCGTCGACGAAGATGTGCAGTTGAAGCCTCTTATACGTATGCACCATTGCTTCCTTGAAGTAGCAACGTGGATTCGCAAGGTTGCGATCGTAGGGAACAAATTGGTCCACCTGCTCCACCGTTCAAAGATTTCCCACGGCACCTTTTCATCCCATTGCAGTCCTGCTCGCCATACGTCCTGGAGCAGAATTTTGCCATGAACTAGGAATACACACAGAAGCCCCAATGGGTCGAATATCCCCATCAAGCATCTCAGCATTTGACGTTTTGTTGGTCGTTCACCGCTGTCTATCAGCTTCTGAACTTCTTCTTTCATTTTCATTGGAAACCACAGCTCATCTCTCACCAGTCTGCCACTGCATTCCCAGCACCCGGTCGCTGTGCTCCGCTGCGTTCAGGCAAAGGCTTTACTTTCCAGTGGTTCTTCCTCGCATAGTCCACTTACAACTCTGACACTGTTCGACAACCAATTTCTGAGCTGGAATCCCCCTTTCTTATGTATGAACCGGATCTCGTGGGACACCCGTTCAGCCTCACTTTCACTCTCGAAGCTATCAAGATAGTCGTCAACGTAGTGGTTTTTTAAAATTCCCTCGACTGCTCGTGGAAAACGATCGTTGAATTCTTCGGCATTTGTATTTTTAACATATTGTGCCGAAGCCGGCGAGCACGTGGATCCGAAGGTTGCTACATCCATAATGAAGGTTTCTACAGGTTTCGAAGAGTCACTCCGGAATAGGAAGCGCTGAGAATGCCGATTTGCTTCACGAATTAGCAGTTGGTGAAACATTTCTTTTATGTCTGCCGAAACTCCGATTTTGTACAGTCTAAATCGTGACAGAACTCCTGGAAGCGAATTTAACTGGTCTGGACCTTTAAGTAGCATGGAATTCAGAGATATTCCATCCACTTTGGCAGCAGCGTCCCAGATTAGTCGCGTTTTCCCAGGTTTCCGAGGGTTAGTCACCGCACCCAATGGCAGATACCATACGCGTCTCCCGTTTGCTTGAGCGAGTTCTGCTTCTGTCGCTCGATGCGCGTAGCCTTTCGTTTGGTAATCTTCTATTTGATTTTTCAAATTCTCTGCCAACATGGGATCCCGCAGCATTCTACGCTCTAGACATTCCAGTCGTTTTTTAGCCATATTGTAGCTATCGGGGAATTCAACAACATCATATCTCCACAGTAGACCCGTTTCAAACTGTTCACCTACTCGGAGGGTCGTTTGCTCCATGATTCTTCTTGCACGTTTGTCCTCTTCTGATTCCAGCAACCCTCGTGCCTTTACTCCTGCATCCTCCATTACGAAATAATCCTTTACCGCATTATGCAGATCTTGGTCACTCAAGCATTCACAGGCGTGATAGTTTAGCGAGTGAATAGACTCCTTACTACGCCCACCGAATATGCACCATCCCAGACGGGTCTTTACTGCAATAGGTTCATTGCTTTTACCTTCTCTCAATTGGAGCGGAACAGTAAGACTCGCATTATTGACGCCTATCAGCAGACGTGGAACCGCTTTGTCGTAGCCACTCACTGGCAAACCTCGAAGATAACGATAGCGCTGTGACAACTTGTCGTAATTGAGTGTTTGTTCTGGTAGGCTAAGTTCCTTCACGGTACGGACGTCGTTAATCGCGAATTCATGCTGGCTGGTTGCTCCTCTTATCGTGACTCGAACTTGCTTCGATTCAGACTCAACTCTGGTGACGTTACCTGTCCATTTTAGGCACAAAGGGTTTTTCCAACCATCTATGCCCAGCTGCTCAACCAGACTGTTTTCAATGAGCGATAGATCGGAGCCATCATCCAGAAAGGCGAAGGTTTCAATGGTAGCTAGTGGCCCAGAAATGATGACGGGTATAATGCGGAACAGAAGAGCTGGTTTGTATTGAAGATGTGTGTGATTCTGCATTGTCGAAAATCCTTGTATAGGCCGCCCGCCGACACTGGTTCGATTGGAATGTAACAGTGGGTGGTGTCGATACTGACACCCTTCAAATTCACACTGTTTCGCATTTCTGCAACTCCGCCTCCCGTGAGCGTTGAGGCAACTCCTACAGAGTCCGTTGTTTTGTGCAAATTTCCATCTGTTGTCCACCGTCATCGCCTTGAAATCGGTACACTCTGCTACACGGTGATTCGGCTTCTTGCAACAGGAACACACTCGATTATTCTCTGGCATTAACTCACGAACTGCTTCTACTTCACTGGTATGGGTGTTCACTGCTCCCTCGGTTTTATTTTCTGCTGGTTCCCATGATTCCCACCGACGTACATTGTCACTCTGCTAACCGCCGTGATAACTCGCAGCATGAAGTCCCCGAATGCTTTTAGGTTGACTATTGGCTGTAGCTGTAAATAATCTGCCCACTGCATTTTGGTGTGAGCAGGCAGTTTCTCCACCAGTTCCATGAGCAACGATGGGTTGGAAAGATGTTCATGTTGGCCAGCGGCTTCTAGGTGGTCGCATAGGCTGCGTACTGCTATACCGAAGTCGATGATGGTCTCTAGCTTTTCCGCTTTCGGTGCTGGAACACTGCGCACCTTTTGTAGCAAAGCATTAATTAATAGTTCAGGTCTCCCGTACAACAAACGTAAAGTATCGATCACTTGCGGCACTGATTCGGGAAGCAACAACCGACTCTTGACGGATTCGTACGCGGTACCTTTCAGGCAACGCTGAAGACGTGCGAGATTTTCAGCACTGTTATACCCGCAGGCCAGTGAACTATGCATGAAGCTACTAATAAACATGGGCCAATCCGCGGGATTGCCCGAAAACGTCGGCAAATCGCGAGACATTACTTGTCGTGCGGCTAACTGCGAGGGGGAGGGAGTAAATTGATCAATCATCGGTAGTCCCGACGGAGGGGGCATTGTTCCGGAGGATAGAACCGGATTTTGGTGTGGCAAGTGGCCAACATTCGGAAGTCCCACAAGTGGGGGAAATATGCTAGCATGTGGAATTGAATTAGCATGCGCCGAATGGCCAGTATTCGACAAACCCACTGATGAGGAAACTAATCCAGCTTGTAGCATTGAATTTGCTGATGGAAAGGGGCCACCACATTTCATAGATGATGGAAGGGTATTTGCTTCAAATGGCACATTAGCTTGAACAGTGTTATCGAATTGCGTTTTGATTTGTTGGAGGGAGTTGTCAGATTTCAGTGGCATGGGTTCAAATATTGGAACAAAGGGTTGCTTACCTTGAAGTGTTACGGGGGGAACTTGAGGATTGATTTTACCTGCAGCGTTGGCTACCTGCCGTTGTTTTGGAACCGTTTTAGGGATTGCGCCGGTATACTGCTGCTGATCCCGCTTGGCGTGGCGTGGCTGTTCTCCTGTATCGACAATGTTTGCTCCTTTCCGTTGCAATGATGTCTTCATGGCCATACCTTCCAAAGTTTGCTGATTGATGTCGACTTCTGCTGCGTAAGAGTTCGACGGAACCGCTGAGTACGCCGGATTGCCTTTACCCAAGTTTTTATGGTCGAGTGGTACGCTCTGCGGAGTCGAAAAAGCTGCTGCATTGTCTGCCGATTGAATCACCGGCGGATGGCCTTGCGCGCCGTCAGTCTGTTCTCCGCATTTACGTTGCCATTGCATAACCTTATCCAAACTTGTCCTTCTGCTGATCCTGCTTTTGTTGCTGCTCACCTCGTCCGCTTCGTTCAATTCCTCCTGTAGAAGCTTGTACTTTTCGGCGAGATGACGTTGTTCCATCGCTTGCTGCTCTTCCAATTGTTGCTTTTTCAGAGCCAAACGCGCTGCTCTAACACTGGATGTGGTAGTTCGGGAAGAAACACTCATCGGCAAACAGTGGGCACAAATCCATGATCGTTCTTCTACCGAAGATGTTACACCCGCACATATCATGTGCCACCACCCTTTGCACTCGTCACATTGTACGCAGTCATCCACCGCTTCGGGGCGATCGCAACATATGCAATCGGTGGTTTGATTTTCGGGTGTTTTTGGAATCTTCATATCACCTGATGCTTCCGTATTTGGCATGATGAATCGTCTTAAAGTTTTGTCGCGGTAAATGACGAAAAACTGAATTCTTTTAGCACCTTTTTATTGTTGAAGTATGCTTTAAGCTGTAATTAGGGAATCCGTTTAGAAAGTTTTTTTTAGATTTAGGTTAGGACTTACACAATTCAGTGTCACAGGTTGTGTTACCGCAACTCAATAATCCAACGTATAAATTTCACCTAAAACTATGTACTAAGAATGATTTAAATAAATCTAGGTTTAAGATTATTTCCAGTTACTCACTTATTTAGAGAAAATAGAATAGTATAAAATAAATCAACTCAAATAACTTAGGATTATATTTTTCCACAACGCTCCTAGTCGTTAGTTTTCACTTTCCACTTGTCTTGCTGTCCTTTTGACAATCATTCGCCACAGTGACGCGACGCGTTGACGTTTTCTTCGCCGCGGTGACGCGAAGCGTTGATGGACGTTGCGGTACAGTGCTCCCAGTTGCAACACCATCGGTGTTCCTTTTAAATCTTTGTTTTAATGATAGGAACCGACGCATGGCCAGATTTCGACTGTCTCCTAGCTTGTGTACTGTTTCACAATTCGGCAAACTTACCACATATCTGCCGGTCTTATCTCGAAAATGGGTGGATTGGAACATCGTTTCACATTCATCTTGCTTGCTGGGATGTGATGCTGATTCCGCAATTTCTTCCAGCTGCCCGAACTGACAAAGATCTTCAGGAGTAGGATCCGTAATGGCAGTTAAACACTGCTGGGAGGTTGACTGGTCACCAATGTTGCCTGCAACGACCCATCCGAAATGAGTTTCTTGCTGTTCCGGTAGCTTATTACTCAGTTGGAGACGACCCGTCTTCAGCAATTGCAAGAAATGGGAGATACCAATTAGCATATCGATATCGGACGGAAGGTGGAAGTTGGGGTCCGCCATTGGTAGGTTGGTGTCGAGTGGCCACGATGACACGTTAATTTTTGTAGCTGGGATAGCTCCGGTTATCTTCGGAACTACGAGGCATTCGATGGTTGTAGAGTAGTCAAAATTATTGGACTCCACTTCCACCTCCATCTTTTCCTTGGCGTAGGTTTTGGCTCCACCGATTCCAACGATGGGTATATGTACAGGTTGTCTTTTAGTGGTCAAGCGATCAGCCATTGCCTTGGAGAGGAAATTCACTTGAGAACCGCTATCCAGTAATACACGGCACGGAGTTGTCCATCCACGAGAATCCTTGATTCGTACCACAGCAGTCATAAGCATTACGGTTTTGGCAGCTTTGGAGTGGCTACACGATACAACAGAATTGGTGACTTGCTGAGATTCCCAACGGGTGTCGGAAGAGATTTGGTAGGCTGGTTCTTCATGTTGGCTGGTGGTTTCACCTCCACTGCATTCGAAACTAATTCTTCATGCAGCAGAGTGTGATGTTTTCTATGGCAGCGGGAGCATGTTTTATTTGACGAGCAATTAATGGATCGATGACCAGGTCGAAGGCAGTTGAAACAGATTCTCAACTCCTTCACTTTCTCATATCGCTGAGCAGCTGACAGCTTATGGAAATCCGGGCATTCAAAATGGCGATGGCAGCCGTTACATACCTGACAGGAATTGCTGGTATTTCCAGTTGTGACAGTATAGGCTT
Source organism: Aedes japonicus (assembly GCA_034211315.2). Taxonomy (NCBI): domain Eukaryota; kingdom Metazoa; phylum Arthropoda; class Insecta; order Diptera; family Culicidae; genus Aedes; species Aedes japonicus. The sequence goes on along the minus strand of JASCZW010010781.1, from coordinate 23,310 downwards.
TTTGGTCAGCTGGTTTTGAATTTAGTTGCTGTATAGGTTCTCTTGATGTCATCTGGTGCCGATTTTGGAAACGTTCTAATACCTGGCATTCGCTTCGAAGGAAGGCCACAGTTTCTTGGTACTGAGGCAGCTGGGCATGCTTCTGTGTCCTCTCCCACAACTGGAGCGTTTGATCGTCCAACCGCAAAGTGAGAATTTTCGTCAGGATGAGACCAGATAGTTCATCAACTACCAGTCCCTGGTATTCGAGGCCTCCAACATGTCGGTTGAATGTCTTCACTAGCTCGAGTAAGTCCTTATGGTTGCGTGTGGTCATTGGTTTCATTTCGAGCAATCCTTCCAGATGTGTATCGACAATTACTCGTGGGTTTTCGTATTGATCACTGAGCTGTTTCCACGTTTGTTTGAAGTTGTTGTCCACGATCATTTTTGCTGTAATCCAACCGGAAGCATCATCCGTCAACGCCTTATCGAGATGATGCAGCTTCACTGCATCGGAATCGGTGCTGCGGTTGACAATATCCTCAAACATCGTCCGGAACTTCGGCCAATTTTCCACCTTTCCGTCGAATGTGGGAACTGGAGGTCGCAATGATTGTTGTTGGATGACAAGCTGCGCACGCCCCGCATTGCAATGGGATAATGTTTTCGGTAAGTTGCTCAAGCAGGACAAGCGTGTCGGAGTGAAGTGTGTCGAAAATGTCCAGGGCTTCATCTTCTTGTGCCAACTCATTGGAAGGTGTAACAGCAACTACCGCTTGATGAATCGAAACAAACTCGTTGTAATGAAGGTCGAGCTTTTTCGAAAAAACTTTTAGCAGCGATGCACTGACTTTGTTCGGATTGTCCTCAGCTTCTTCAAGCGCCCGGCTTATCGCACTCACTTTTGATTGAACTTGCTGACGCTGATGAATAAGTAACTGTTTGGGATCATCTTCCCTCTCCTTGGATTCTTTCTTCGGTGACTGCTTCTCTTTCGGTGTGTGGTTCACTTTCGGCATTATTCCAATTCACTTTTTACGTTAGAAGAAATTCGATGTTGATCCGTTGGTTGGAAATCCGGCTCGAAGGACCATATATGTTGGCGTACTTCTTGGCACCAAGGCGGTGGGCTGTATATCAGGAATGCGATGGACACACTTGGTTGTGGAAATGACTTAACTCTTTCTTCCGCCTTGAAAAAGGCAGGAATTGGTTTCCAAGTAAGTGTGTCCAATCAGCTGCCCCTGTCAAGGTGGAATGCAAGCAGCAGACTCGGTGTGGGTCGACACAATCGAATACGTCCAAAATGAAGTCGACTGGGAAAGTGCCAGAGGCAAACGTCAATTTTTTACTCTTGGTTGTTTATTTCCGATGTTGATAGTTCGGTGGATAAAAGTAGACTGTCCAGGCATGAATTTGGATTTGTTTTATACCCACTCGCAGAGACCAAATAAAGCAAGGAGTGGAGCTACGGTGTGCGCAGGCTGCAAAATGTGTTGTGTAGTTTCCATGCCTACCGGATGGTAGTTAGATGGGCATTGCTGCTGGTTGATGTGCACATCGTTCAGTTTCAGTTTCCGGAGCGGACGGTTCGGGCGCGAACAGGGCTGTCAAAATTAATTTGGAAAATGTAGAAGGACTATTCCTCTTCATTTCTTATTTTCATGCCGGGTTTTTATTGATTACGTGCATTCGTGCTTACAAATTTCATCAAATTCACGATTTGAAGCGATTTCACCCCCCGGGGCAGATTTTCCTCAGAACTTGTATCGGGAGAAGTTGTATGCAAGTTGGAGGATAAGACTTTTCTCAGTTCAATTACCAAACCAACGTACAGGTTTGATATGTGGAAGCTTAATGAACATTTTGTCATCAAAACATCATTGATACACCAAGGTTTTCTCGAGATGTTCACAAAATAAGGTTTCTTCTGATATTTTTGCGAAAGCACCAAATGAGGTGAAGAAAAAGTTGGAGGATAAGACTTTTCTCATTCAAATTTTCAAACCATTGTACAAGTTTGATGTACAGGAGCTTAACGAACAATTTGATATCAGAACATCATTGATACCTTCAGTAATTCTCAAGTTATTCACAAAATATGAATTCATCAGGTTTTTTACCATATTGCATACAAGCGTTTGGGGGATAACTACAGAAATGATACAAAGTTGGAGGATCAGACTTTTCTCATCCTAATTTTCAAACCAGTGTGCAGATTTGATGAACGGGAGCTAAAATTTGATAAAATTCGGTTTGACATTTGAATTTTCACAATCACAGTTTCTCTAAGTTTTCCCGGCTAATTTTTTTACAAGTACACTGCGCAAGTTAAAAAAAAATTAATTCTTTTTGGTTAATTTTGTTACTTCCAGTACTAATTCTTTATTTCTCCCCCTTTAGATTCGCTTACCGACTTGGAAACTAAAAACAAAAGCCGTGGCAGTGAATTAAAAATTCTAGAACAGTGGGGCTGGCACAAAAGTCGTCGCTCGTCGTCGTTTTGGATCAATATTTCGTGTAAGTACAAATTATACAATACATATTGTTTTATAGTAAGATCTGAGAATCGGTTATTTCGGTTATTTGCCAAGTTTTTTTTATCATTAGTTTTAAATAGTGTTTGAGGTGAAAATATGTAATTAGATTAATCTTGGGAAGGAATGCTTATAATTGTCTGCAGTCGACTGTATTTACAGTCGACTGTAAAATGTCAATATCTGGATATATGCAATCCACGCGCGCTATAAACGTATATCAGTTAAGCTTAAGCTTAGCTTTATTCAGTAGTTTGAAGCAATTTAAACTAAACTGATTTATTATACCAGGTCATTAATTTTAACAGATTCAGCCACCAATGCATTTAGTTGTTCGATAGTGCCTTTCGAAATTGTTTATAACATGTGTAGGAGAATATGGGGTGTGGGAGTTTGCTCATTAATCCTGCCGGTCCGCTTTCTTTGCTTTGAAGTACCTGGTGGCAAGCATGGGAAAACTCATTCACTCGCATGAGCACCACCAATATAAAAAAACAACCCTTGATTACTAGAAATTACTTAGAAAATTCTAATGAACTTTCATTAACAAACTTTAAGTGCTGGGTTCATAACTTTTGTTATTTTTAATTTGGTGATGTTTCGGAAAAGTCAGGAACTTCCAATCGATTTTGTTTTCGGGAAAATTTTCAACACTGATTATTTATTATTTTACTTTTGTTATACATATATCCATAAACTTTACCTGTGAAAAAAAACATAAATTCTCATTCTAATTTTCAAACCAAAGTCAAATTGATGTGCAGGTGCTTAACATCGATACCTTCAGTAATTCTCAAGTTATTCACAAAATATGAATTCATCAGGTTTTTTTTCCATATTGCATACAAGCGTTTGGAGGATAACTAAAAAAAATGTTAGAAAGTTGGAGGATAAGACTTTTCTCAGTTCAATTACCAAACCAACGTACAGGTTTGATATGTGGAAGCTTAATGAACATTTTGTCATCAAAACATCATTGATACACCAAGGTTTCCTCGAGATGTTCACAAAATAAGGTTTCTTCTGATATTTTTGTGAAAGCACCAAATGAGGTGAAGAAAAAGTTGGAGGATAAGACTTTTCTCATTCAAATTTTCCAACCGAAGTACAAATTTGATGGACAGGAGCTTAACGAACAATTTGATATCAAAACATCATTGATACCTTCAGTAATTCTCAAGTTATTCACAAAATATGAATTCATCAGGTTTTTTTTTTCCATATTGCATACAAGCGTTTGGGGGATAACTACAGAAATGATAGAAAGTTGGAGGATCAGACTTTTCTCATCCTAATTTTCAAACCAGTGTGCAGATTTGATGAACGGGAGCTAAAATTTGATAAAATTCGGTTTGACATTTGAATTTTCACAATTTTGTGAATATTTTTAGTAAATATGATCCGTTTTTCAAAATATGTACACAAATCTCTCCATTAGAGCTTTGGCTATCAATGTTTAAGCTTAGTTTACTTGTTCCTTCGTTAGAAATCTAAGCCTCGGTGATTTACTAAGGCTAGGTATGCCAAATTTGATTAATTGGGCTGTCAAAATTAATTTGGAAAATGTAGAAGGACTATTCCTCTTCATTTCTTATTTTTATGTTGGGTTTTTATTGATTACGTGCATTCGTGCTTACAAATTTCATCAAATTCACGATTTGAGGCGATTTCCACCCCCCGGGGCAGATTTGCCTCGGAACTTGTATCGGAAGAAGTTGTATGCAAGTTGGAGGATAAGACTTTTCTCAGTTTAATTACCAAACCAATGTACAGGTTTGATATGTGGAAGCTTAATGAACATTTTGACATAAAAGCATCATTGATACACCAAGGAGGTGAAGAAAAAGTTGGAGGATAAGACTTTTCTCATTCAAATTTTCAAACCATTGTACAAATTTGATGGACAGGAGCTTAACGAACAATTTGATATCAAAACATCATTGATACCTTCAGTAATTCTCATGTTATTCACAAAATATGAATTCATCAGGTTTTTTTTCTTCTATATTGCATACAAGCGTTTGGGGATAGCTACAGAAATGATACAAAGTTGGAGGATCAGACTTTTCTCATCCTAATTTTCAAACCAGTGTGCAGATTTGATGAACGGGAGCTAAAATTTGATAAAATTTGGTTTGACATTTGAATTTTCACAATCACAGTTTCTCTAAGTTTTCCCGGCTAATTTTTTTACAAGTACACTGCGCAAGTTAAAAAAAAATTAATTCTTTTTGGTTAATTTTGTTACTTCCAGTACTAATTCTTTATTTCTCCCCCTTTAGATTCGCTTACCGACTTGGAAACTAAAAACAAAAGCCGTGGCAGTGAATTAAAAATTCTAGAACAGTGGGGCTGGCACAAAAGTCATCGCTCGTCGTCGTTTTGGATCAATATTTCGTGTAAGTACAAATTATACAATACATATTGTTTTATAGTAAGATCTGAGAATCGGTTATTTCGGTTATTTGCCAAGTTTTTTTTTATCATTAGTTTTAAATAGTGTTTGAGGTGAAAATATGTAATTAGATTAATCTTGGGAAGGAATGCTTATAATTGTCTGCAGTCGACTGTAAAATGTCAATAACTGGATATATGCAATCCACGCGCGCTATAAACGTATATCACTTAAGCTTAAGCTTAGCTTTATTCAGTAGTTTGAAGCAATTTAAACTAAACTGATTTATTATACCAGGTCATTAATTTTAACAGATTCAGCCACCAATGCATTTAGTTGTTCGATAGTGCCTTTCGAAATTGTTTATAACATGTGTAGGAGAATATGGGGTGTGGGGAGTTTGCTCATTAATCCTGCCGGTCCGCTTTCTTTGCTTTGAAGTACCTGGTGGCAAGCATGGGAAAACTCATTCACTCGCATGAGCACCACCAATATAAAAACAACCCTTGATTGCTAGAAATTACTTAGAAAATTCTAATGAACTTTCATTAACAAACTTTAAGTGCTGGGTTCATAACTTTTGTTATTTTTAATTTGGTGATGTTTCGGAAAAGTCAGGAACTTCCAATCGATTTTGTTTTCGGGAAAATTTTCAACACTGATTATTTATTATTTTACTTTTGTTATACATATATCCATAAACTTTACCTGTGAAAAAAAACATAAATTCTCATTCTAATTTTCAAACCAAAGTCAAATTGATGTGCAGGTGCTTAACATCGATACCTTCAGTAATTCTCAAGTTATTCACAAAATATGAATTCATCAGGTTTTTTTTTGCACATAAGCGTTGGAGGATAACTAAAAAATAGAAAGTTGAGATAAGACTTTCTCAGTTCAATCACCAACGACAGGTTTGATATGTGGAAGCTTAATGAACATTTGTCATCAAAACATATTGATACACCAAGGTTTCCTCGAGATGTTCAAAATAAGGTTCCTTCTGATATTTTTTGAAAGCATCAAATGATGAGGAAAAAGTCGGAGATAAGACTTTTCTATTCAATTTTCAACCAGTACAAATTTGATGGACAGAGCTTAACGAACAATTTTGTATCAAACACATTGATACCTTCAGTAATTCTCAGTTTTCACAAAATATGAATTCATCAGGTTTTCCATATTGCATACAAGCGTTTGGGGGATAACTACGAAATAAGGTTGGAGGTCGACTTTCTCATCTAATTTTCAAACAGTGTGCAGATTTGATGAACAGGAGCTAAAATTTGATAAAATTCGGTTTGACATTTGAATTTTCTAATCACAGTAAATGTGACCCGTTTTTCAAAATATGTACACAAATCTCTCCATTAAAGCTTTGGCTATCAATGTTTAAGCTTAGTTTACTTGTTCCTTCGTTAGAAATCTAAGCCTCGGTGATTTACTAAGGCTTGGTATGCTAAATTTGATTAATTGGGCTTGTTGGCGCACTTCTTGGCACCAAGGCGGTGGGCTGTATATCAGGAATGCGATGGACACACTTGGTTGTGGAAATGACTTAAATCTTTCTTCCGCCTTGAAAAAGGCAGGAATTGGTTTCCAAGTAAGTGTGTCCAATCAGCTGCCCCTGTCAAGGTGGAATGCAAGCAGCAGACTCGGTGTGGGTCGACACAATCGAATACGTCCAAAATGAAGTCGACTGGGAAAGTGCCAGAGGCAAACGTCAATTTTTTACTCTTGGTTGTTTATTTCCGATGTTGATAGTTCGGTGGATAAAAGTAGACTGTCCAGGCATGAATTTGGATTTGTTTTATACCCACTCGCAGAGACCAAATAAAGCAAGGAGTGGAGCTACGGTGTGCGCAGGCTGCAAAATGTGTTGTGTAGTTTCCATGCCTACCGGATGGTAGTTAGATGGGCGTTGCTGCTGGTTGATGTGCACATCGTTCAGTTTCAGTTTCCGGAGCGGACGGTTCGGGCGCGAACATAATCCCCCCAGGCTGGGAAGAATTCACGGAATCGTTGGGCTGGCACAATTACTCGTTGAGGTTTCCGGAATGAGCTGAACCTTGAAAACACCGTCAACTCTTCTTGGTTGATGGCTAGAATGGCGGTTAGCTTCAGAGCCTTTTTTAGCTCTGAAATGTCTTCGTCTGGGATCTCAGTTGGAGTCGCCGATTGATGCTGGGCGCACTTCCATGGATAACCATCGGTGTTCCTTTTAAATCTTTGTTTTAATGATAGGAACCGACGCATGGCCAGATTTCGACTGTCTCCTAGCTTGTGTACTGTTTCGCAATTCGGCAAACTTACCACATATCTGCCGGTCTTATCTCGAAAATGGGTGGATTGGAACATCGTTTCACATTCATCTTGCTTGCTGGGATGTGATGCTGATTCCGCAATTTCTTCCAGCTGCCCGAACTGACAAAGAACTTCAGGAGTAGGATCCGTAATGGCAGTTAAACACTGCTGGGAGGTTGACTGGTCACCAATGTTGCCTGCAACGACCCATCCGAAATGAGTTTCTTGCAGTTCCGGTAGCTTATTACTCAGTTGGAGACGACCCGTCTTCAGCAATTGCAAGAAATGGGAGATACCAATTAGCATATCGATATCGGACGGAAGGTGGAAGTTGGGGTCCGCCATTGGTAGGTTGGTGTCGAGTGGCCACGATGACACGTTAATTTTTGTAGCTGGGATAGCTCCGGTTATCTTCGGAACTACGAGGCATTCGATGGTTGTAGAGTAGTCAAAATTATTGGACTCCACTTCCACCTCCATCTTTTCCTTGGCGTAGGTTTTGGCTCCACCGATTCCAACGATGGGTATATGTACAGGTTGTCTTTTAGTGGTCAAGCGATCAGCCATTGCCTTGGAGAGGAAATTCACTTGAGAACCGCTATCCAGTAGTACACGGCACGGAGTTGTCCATCCACGAGAATCCTTGATTCGTACCACAGCAGTCATAAGCATTACGGTTTTGGCAGCTTTGGAGTGGCTACACGATACAACAGAATTGGTGACTTGCTGAGATTCCCAACGGGTGTCGGAAGAGATTTGGTAGGCTGGTTCTTCATGTTGGCTGGTGGTTTCCACCTCCACCGCATTCGAAACTAATTCTTCATGCAGCAGAGTGTGATGTTTTCTATGGCAGCGGGAGCATGTTTTATTTGACGAGCAATTAATGGATCGATGACCAGGTCGAAGGCAGTTGAAACAGATTCTCAACTCCTTCACTTTCTCATATCGCTGAGCAGCTGACAGCTTATGGAAATCCGGGCATTCAAAATGGCGATGGCAGCCGTTACATACCTGACAGGAATTGCTGGTATTTCCAGTTGTGACAGTATAGGCTTTTTGGTCAGCTGGTTTTGAATTTAGTTGCTGTATAGGTTCTCTTGATGTCATCTGGTGCCGATTTTGGAAACGTTCTAATACCTGGCATTCGCTTCGAAGGAAGGCCACAGTTTCTTGGTACTGAGGCAGCTGGGCATGCTTCTGTGTCCTCTCCCACAACTGGAGCGTTTGATCGTCCAACCGCAAAGTGAGAATTTTCGTCAGGATGAGACCAGATAGTTCATCAACTACCAGTCCCTGGTATTCGAGGCCTCCAACATGTCGGTTGAATGTCTTCACTAGCTCGAGTAAGTCCTTATGGTTGCGTGTGGTCATTGGTTTCATTTCGAGCAATCCTTCCAGATGTGTATCGACAATTACTCGTGGGTTTTCGTATTGATCACTGAGCTGTTTCCACGTTTGTTTGAAGTTGTTGTCCACGATCATTTTTGCTGTAATCCAACCGGAAGCATCATCCGTCAACGCCTTATCGAGATGATGCAGCTTCACTGCATCGGAATCGGTGCTGCGGTTGACAATATCCTCAAACATCGTCCGGAACTTCGGCCAATTTTCCACCTTTCCGTCGAATGTGGGAACTGGAGGTCGCAATGATTGTTGTTGGATGACAAGCTGCGCACGCCCCGCATTGCAATGGGATAATGTTTTCGGTAAGTTGCTCAAGCAGGACAAGCGTGTCGGAGTGAAGTGTGTCGAAAATGTCCAGGGCTTCATCTTCTTGTGCCAACTCATTGGAAGGTGTAACAGCAACTACCGCTTGATGAATCGAAACAAACTCGTTGTAATGAAGGTCGAGCTTTTTCGAAAAAACTTTTAGCAGCGATGCACTGACTTTGTTCGGATTGTCCTCAGCTTCTTCAAGCGCCCGGCTTATCGCACTCACTTTTGATTGAACTTGCTGACGCTGATGAATAAGTAACTGTTTGGGATCATCTTCCCTCTCCTTGGATTCTTTCTTCGGTGACTGCTTCTCTTTCGGTGTGTGGTTCACTTTCGGCATTATTCCAATTCACTTTTTACGTTAGAAGAAATTCGATGTTGATCCGTTGGTTGGAAATCCGGCTCGAAGGACCATATATGTTGGCGTACTTCTTGGCACCAAGGCGGTGGGCTGTATATCAGGAATGCGATGGACACACTTGGTTGTGGAAATGACTTAACTCTTTCTTCCGCCTTGAAAAAGGCAGGAATTGGTTTCCAAGTAAGTGTGTCCAATCAGCTGCCCCTGTCAAGGTGGAATGCAAGCAGCAGACTCGGTGTGGGTCGACACAATCGAATACGTCCAAAATGAAGTCGACTGGGAAAGTGCCAGAGGCAAACGTCAATTTTTTACTCTTGGTTGTTTATTTCCGATGTTGATAGTTCGGTGGATAAAAGTAGACTGTCCAGGCATGAATTTGGATTTGTTTTATACCCACTCGCAGAGACCAAATAAAGCAAGGAGTGGAGCTACGGTGTGCGCAGGCTGCAAAATGTGTTGTGTAGTTTCCATGCCTACCGGATGGTAGTTAGATGGGCGTTGCTGCTGGTTGATGTGCACATCGTTCAGTTTCAGTTTCCGGAGCGGACGGTTCGGGCGCGAACAGGGCTGTCAAAATTAATTTGGAAAATGTAGAAGGACTATTCCTCTTCATTTCTTATTTTCATGCCGGGTTTTTATTGATTACGTGCATTCGTGCTTACAAATTTCATCAAATTCACGATTTGAAGCGATTTCACCCCCCGGGGCAGATTTTCCTCAGAACTTGTATCGGGAGAAGTTGTATGCAAGATGGAGGATAAGACTTTTCTCAGTTCAATTACCAAACCAACGTACAGGTTTGATATGTGGAAGCTTAATGAACATTTTGTCATCAAAACATCATTGATACACCAAGGTTTTCTCGAGATGTTCACAAAATAAGGTTTCTTCTGATATTTTTGCGAAAGCACCAAATGAGATGAAGAAAAAGTTGGAGGATAAGACTTTTCTCATTCAAATTTTCAAACCATTGTACAAATTTGATGTACAGGAGCTTAACGAACAATTTGATATCAGAACATCATTGATACCTTCAGTAATTCTCAAGTTATTCACAAAATATGAATTCATCAGGTTTTTTTCCATATTGCATACAAGCGTTTGGGGGATAACTACAGAAATGATACAAAGTTGGAGGATCAGACTTTTCTCATCCTAATTTTCAAACCAGTGTGCAGATTTGATGAACGGGAGCTAAAATTTGATAAAATTCGGTTTGACATTTGAATTTTCACAATCACAGTTTCTCAAAGTTTTCCCGGCTAATTTTTTTACAAGTACACTGCGCAAGTTAAAAAAAAATTAATTCTTTTTGGTTAATTTTGTTACTTCCAGTACTAATTCTTTATTTCTCCCCCTTTAGATTCGCTTACCGACTTGGAAACTAAAAACAAAAGCCGTGGCAGTGAATTAAAAATTCTAGAACAGTGGGGCTGGCACAAAAGTCGTCGCTCGTCGTCGTTTTGGATCAATATTTCGTGTAAGTACAAATTATACAATACATATTGTTTTATAGTAAGATCTGAGAATCGGTTATTTCGGTTATTTGCCAAGTTTTTTTTATCATTAGTTTTAAATAGTGTTTGAGGTGAAAATATGTAATTAGATTAATCTTGGGAAGGAATGCTTATAATTGTCTGCAGTCGACTGTATTTACACGGTGTTCAATAAGTTCGAATACAAGTTTTCATCATTGCGTAGGTATGCGCCATGTACATATTCTGCATTGGTATTGGTGTCAGCTTTAGCTTCATTCATACGCTACCGAATGTGCGCGGTGTTGACATTCTGTTAGTTGTTGTTCGTTTGTTACGCGCGATGAAAGAGTATCGGGACTTAGTAATTAAGCGTTTTTTGAACGGTGAGCGACCCGGCGATATATTCCGGCTGCTGAAATCGCATGGGGTCAAGCGGAACTTTGTCTACACGACCATCAGGCGATACCGGGAGACGTCCTCGACCAATGACCGTGCGAGATCCGGTCGGCCGCGTTCAGCGAGGACGCCACGGGTCATCAAGATCGTGAGGGAGCGAATTCGGCGCAAAAGAACCGCTCAATCCGGAAAACGGCTGCAGATCTCAACGTTTCCATTGGAACCGCTCACACCATACTCACCAAGGACCTTGGTTTCAGGCCTTACAAAAACGTAAGGTCCATGGCGTTTCGGCGGCTACCAGCAAAAAGCGGTTGGATCGAGCTAAGAGGATCCTCTCTCGGCACGCTGGTCAGGAGTTTGTTTTTTCGGACGAGAAACTGTTCGTGCTGCAGCAGCCGCACAATGTGCAAAATGACCGGTGTGGGCGCCATCGAGGGACAGCATTCCTGAATCCAATATAAACATCCCTCGGTTCCAAAGTGCCGCGTCGGTGATGGTTTGGGGGCAGTATGCAAACGTGGTAAGCTACCCTTGGTGTTTATTGAAAAAACGTCAAAATCAACGCGGCGTACTACAAAACTGAGGTTTTGGAAAAGGTTGTTGCCCCCAGTCTCCGAAGCCTCTACGGCGATGAGCACTACGTGTTCCAGCAGGACGGTGCACCAGCCCATACGGCAAATGTGGTTCAAGCCTGGTGTCGGGACAATTTAACCGACTTTCTGGACAAAACTTTGTGGCCTCCCAGCTCCCCGGACTTGAATCCTCTCGACTTTTTTGTTTGGTCCTATATGATGGCGAAGCTGAACGAATACAAGGTCAGCACTTTGGATCATTTCAAGACGGTAATTCTCAAAATCTGGGACGAAATGCCCATGCAGTCCGTGCGTGCCGCCTGCGACGCGTTCGAGAAACGTTTGAAGCTCGTTAAGGAGTACAAAGGGGGGGTCATTCCAAGAGAAATGTTGTAAACGTTCCTTGTAAACATAGCTTTCAATAACATAAATCCAAAAAATAAAAAAAACATGTTTTCATTTTTTTAACAAATTTTGAAAGTGTATCCGAACTTATTGAACACCGTGTACAGTCGACTGTAAAATGTCAATATCTGGATAAATGCAATCCACGCGCGCTATAAACGTATATCAGTTAAGCTTAAGCTTAGCTTTATTCAGTAGTTTGAAGCAATTTAAACTAAACTGATTTATTATACCAGGTCATTAATTTTAACAGATTCAGCCACCAATGCATTTAGTTGTTCGATAGTGCCTTTCGAAATTGTTTCTAACATGTGTAGGAGAATATGGGGTGTGGGGAGTTTGCTCATTAATCCTGCCGGTCCGCTTTCTTTGCTTTGAAGTACCTGGTGGCAAGCATGGGAAAACTCATTCACTTGCATGAGCACCACCAATATAAAAAAAACAACCCTTGATTACTAGAAATTACTTAGAAAATTCTAATGAACTTTCATTAACAAACTTTAAGTGCTGGGTTCATAACTTTTGTTTTTTTTAATTTGGTGATGTTTCGGAAAAGTCAGGAACTTCCAATCGATTTTGTTTTCGGGAAAATTTTCAACACTGATTATTTATTATTTTACTTTTGTTATACATATATCCATAAACTTTACCTGTGAAAAAAAACATAAATTCTCATTCTAATTTTCAAACCAAAGTCAAATTGATGTGCAGGTGCTTAACATCGATACCTTCAGTAATTCTCAAGTTATTCACAAAATATGAATTCATCAGGTTTTTTTTTCCATATTGCATACAAGCGTTTGGAGGATAACTAAAAAAATGTTAGAAAGTTGGAGGATAAGACTTTTCTCAGTTCAATTACCAAACCAACGTACAGGTTTGATATGTGGAAGCTTAATGAACATTTTGTCATCAAAACATCATTGATACACCAAGGTTTCCTCGAGATGTTCACAAAATAAGGTTTCTTCTGATATTTTTGTGAAAGCACCAAATGAGGTGAAGAAAAAGTTGGAGGATAAGACTTTTCTCATTCAAATTTTCCAACCGAAGTACAAATTTGATGGACAGGAGCTTAACGAACAATTTGATATCAAAACATCATTGATACCTTCAGTAATTCTCAAGTTATTCACAAAATATGAATTCATCAGGTTTTTTTTTCCATATTGCATACAAGCGTTTGGGGGATAACTACAGAAATGATAGAAAGTTGGAGGATCAGACTTTTCTCATCCTAATTTTCAAACCAGTGTGCAGATTTGATGAACGGGAGCTAAAATTTGATAAAATTCGGTTTGACATTTGAATTTTCACAATCACAGTAAATGTGACCCGTTTTTCAAAATATGTACACAAATCTCTCCATTAAAGCTTTGGCTATCAATGTTTAAGCTTAGTTTACTTGTTCCTTCGTTAGAAATCTAAGCCTCGGTGATTTACTAAGGCTTGGTATGCTAAATTTGATTAATTGGGCTGTCAAAATTAATTTGGAAAATGTAGAAGGACTATTCCTCTTCATTTCTTATTTTCATGTCGGGTTTTTATTGATTACGTGCATTCGTGCTTACAAATTTCATCAAATTCACGATTTGAGGCGATTTCCACCCCCCGGGGCAGATTTGCCTCGGAACTTGTATCGGAAGAAGTTGTATGCAAGTTGGAGGATAAGACTTTTCTCAGTTTAATTACCAAACCAATGTACAGGTTTGATATGTGGAAGCTTAATGAACATTTTGACATAAAAGCATCATTGATACACCAAGGAGGTGAAGAAAAAGTTGGAGGATAAGACTTTTCTCATTCAAATTTTCAAACCATAGTACAAATTTGATGTGCAGGAGCTTAACGAACAATTTGATATCAAAACATCATTGATACCTTCAGTAATTCTCATGTTATTCACAAAATATGAATTCATCAGGTTTTTTTCCATATTGCATACAAGCGTTTGGGGGATAACTACAGAAATGATACAAAGTTGGAGGATCAGACTTTTCTCATCCTAATTTTCAAACCAGTGTGCAGATTTGATGAACGGGAGCTAAAATTTGATAAAATTCGGTTTGACATTTGAATATTCACAATTTTGTGAATATTTTTAGTAAATATGATCCGTTTTTCAAAATATGTACACAAATCTCTCCATTAGAGCTTTGGCTATCAATGTTTAAGCTTAGTTTACTTGTTCCTTCGTTAGAAATCTAAGCCTCGGTGATTTACTAAGGCTAGGTATGCCAAATTTGATTAATTGGGCTGTCAAAATTAATTTGGAAAATGTAGAAGGACTATTCCTCTTCATTTCTTATTTTTATGTTGGGTTTTTATTGATTACGTGCATTCGTGCTTACAAATTTCATCAAATTCACGATTTGAGGCGATTTCCACCCCTGGGGCAGGTTTGCCTCGGAACTTGTATCGGAAGAAGTTGTATACAAGTTGGAGGATAAGACTTTTCTCAGTTTAATTACCAAACCAATGTACAGGTTTGATATGTGGAAGCTTAATGAACATTTTGACATAAAAGCATCATTGATACACCAAGGAGGTGAAGAAAAAGTTGGAGGATAAGACTTTTCTCATTCAAATTTTCAAACCATAGTACAAATTTGATGTGCAGGAGCTTAACGAACAATTTGATATCAAAACATCATTGATACCTTCAGTAATTCTCATGTTATTCACAAAATATGAATTCATCAGGTTTTTTTCCATATTGCATACAAGCGTTTGGGGGATAACTACAGAAATGATACAAAGTTGGAGGATCAGACTTTTCTCATCCTAATTTTCAAACCAGTGTGCAGATTTGATGAACGGGAGCTAAAATTTGATAAAATTCGGTTTGACATTTGAATTTTCACAATCACAGTAAATGTGACCCGTTTTTCAAAATATGTACACAAATCTCTCCATTAAAGCTTTGGCTATCAATGTTTAAGCTTAGTTTACTTGTTCCTTCGTTAGAAATCTAAGCCTCGGTGATTTACTAAGGCTTGGTATGCTAAATTTGATTAATTGGGCTGTCAAAATTAATTTGGAAAATGTAGAAGGACTATTCCTCTTCATTTCTTATTTTCATGCCGGGTTTTTATTGATTACGTGCATTCGTGCTTACAAATTTCATCAAATTCACGATTTGAAGCGATTTCACCCCCCGGGGCAGATTTTCCTCAGAACTTGTATCGGGAGAAGTTGTATGCAAGTTGGGAATAAGACTTTTCTCAGTTCAATTACCAAACCAACGTACAGGTTTGATATGTGGAAGCTTAATGAACATTTTGTCATCAAAACATCATTGATACACCAAGGTTTTCTCGAGATGTTCACAAAATAAGGTTTCTTCTGATATTTTTGCGAAAGCACCAAATGAGGTGAAGAAAAAGTTGGAGGATAAGACTTTTCTCATTCAAATTTTCAAACCATTGTACAAATTTGATGTACAGGAGCTTAACGAACAATTTGATATCAGAACATCATTGATACCTTCAGTAATTCTCAAGTTATTCACAAAATATGAATTCATCAGGTTTTTTTTCCATATTGCATACAAGCGTTTGGGGGATAACTACAGAAATGATACAAAGTTGGAGGATCAGACTTTTCTCATCCTAATTTTCAAACCAGTGTGCAGATTTGATGAACGGGAGCTAAAATTTGATAAAATTCGGTTTGACATTTGAATTTTCACAATCACAGTTTCTCTAAGTTTTCCCGGCTAATTTTTTACAAGTACACTGCGCAAGTTAAAAAAATTAATTTTTTGGTTAATTTTGTTACTTCCAGTACTAATTCTTTATTTCTCCCCTTTAGATTCGCTTACCGACTTGGAAAACTAAAACAAAAGTCGTGGCAGTGAATTAAAAATTCTAGAACAGTGGGGCTGGCACAAAAGTCGTCGCTCGTCGTCGTTTTGGATCAATATTTCGTGTAAGTACAAATTATACAATACATATTGTTTTATAGTAAGATCTGAGAATCGGTTATTTCGGTTATTTGCCAAGTTTTTTTATCATTAGTTTCAAATAGTGTTTGAGGTGAAAATATGTAATTAGATTAATCTTGGGAAGGAATGCTTATAATTGTCTGCAGTCGACTGTATTTACAGTCGACTGTAAAATGTCAATAACTGGATATATGCAATCCACGCGCGCTATAAACGTATATCACTTAAGCTTAAGCTTAGCTTTATTCAGTAGTTTGAAGCAATTTAAACTAAACTGATTTATTATACCAGGTCATTAATTTTAACAGATTCAGCCACCAATGCATTTAGTTGTTCGATAGTGCCTTTCGAAATTGTTTATAACATGTGTAGGAGAATATTGGGTGTTGTGAGTTTTCTCATTAATCCTGCCGGTCCGCTTTCTTTGCTTTGAAGTACCTGGTGGCAAGCATGGGAAAACTCATTCACTCGCATGAGCACCACCAATATAAAAAAACAACCCTTGGTTGCTAGAAATTACTTAGAAAATTCTAATGAACTTTCATTAACAAACTTTAAGTGCTGGGTTCATAACTTTTTTTTAATTTGGTGATGTTTCGGAAAAGTCAGGAACTTCCAATCGATTTTGTTTTCGGGAAAATTTTCAACACTGATTATTTATTATTTTACTTTTGTTATACATATATCCATAAACTTTACCTGTGAAAAAAAAACATAAATTCTCATTCTAATTTTCAAACCAAAGTCAAATTGATGTGCAGGTGCTTAACATCGATACCTTCAGTAATTCTCAAGTTATTCACAAAATATGAATTCATCAGGTTTTTTTTTCCATATTGCATACAAGCGTTTGGAGGATAACTAAAAAAATGTTAGAAAGTTGGAGGATTAGACTTTTCTCAGTTCAATTCCCAAACCAATGTACAGGTTTGATATGTGGAAGCTTAATGAACATTTTGTCATCAAAACATCATTGATACACCAAGGTTTTCTCGAGATGTTCACAAAATAAGGTTTCTTCTGATATTTTTGCGAAAGCACCAAATGAGGTGAAGAAAAAGTTGGAGGATAAGACTTTTCTCATTCAAATTTTCAAACCATTGTACAAATTTGATGGACAGGAGCTTAACGAACAATTTGATATCAGAACATCATTGATACCTTCAGTAATTCTCAAGTTATTCACAAAATATGAATTCATCAGGTTTTTTTTTTTCCATATTGCATACAAGCGTTTGGGGGATAACTACAGAAATGATACAAAGTTGGAGGATCAGACTTTTCTCATCCTAATTTTCAAACCAGTGTGCAGATTTGATGAACGGGAGCTAAAATTTGATAAAATTCGGTTTGACATTTGAATTTTCACAATCACAGTAAATGTGACCCGTTTTTCAAAATATGTACACAAATCTCTCCATTAGAGCTTTGGCTATCAATTAATGAACATTTTGTCATCAAAACATCATTGATACACCAAGGTTTTCTCGAGATGTTCACAAAATAAGGTTTCTTCTGATATTTTTGCGAAAGCACCAAATGAGGTGAAGAAAAAGTTGGAGGATAAGACTTTTCTCATTCAAATTTTCAAACCATTGTACAAATTTGATGTGCAGGAGCTTAACGAACAATTTGATATCAGAACATCATTGATACCTTCAGTAATTCTCAAGTTATTCACAAAATATGAATTCATCAGGTTTTTTTTTCCATATTGCATACAAGCGTTTGGGGATAACTACAGAAATGATACAAAGTTGGAGGATCAGACTTTTCTCATCCTAATTTTCAAACCAGTGTGCAGATTTGATGAACGGGAGCTAAAATTTGATAAAATTCGGTTTGACATTTGAATTTTCACAATCACAGTAAATGTGACCCGTTTTTCAAAATATGTACACAAATCTCTCCATTAGAGCTTTGGCTATCAATGTTTAAGCTTAGTTTACTTGTTCCTTCGTTAGAAATCTAAGCCTCGGTGATTTACTAAGGCTAGGTATGCTAAATTTGATTAATTGGGCTGTCAAAATTAATTTGGAAAATGTAGAGGACTATTCCTCTTCATTTCTTATTTTCATGTCGGGTTTTATTGATTACGTGCATTCGTGCTTACAAATTTCATCAAATTCACGATTTGAGGCGATTTCCACCCCTGGGGCAGATTTGCCTCGGAACTCGTATTGAAGAAGTTGTATGCAAGTTGGAGGATAAGACTTTTCTCAGTTTAATTACCAAACCAATGTACAGGTTTGATATGTGGAAGCTTAATGAACATTTTGACATAAAAGCATCATTGATACACCAAGGTTTTCTCGAGATGTTCACAAAATAAGGTTTCTTTTGATTTTTTTGCGAAGGCACCAAATGAGGTGAAGAAATAGTTGGAGGATAAGACTCTTTCTCATTCAAATTTTCCAACCAAAGTACAAATTTGATGGACAGGAGCTTAACGAACAATTTTATATCAAAACATCATTGATACCTTCAGTAATTCTCAAGTTATTCACAAAATATGAATTCATCAGGTTTTTTTTTCCATATTGCATACAAGCGTTTTGGGATAACTACAGAAATGATACAAAAGTTGGAGGATCAGACTTTTCTCATCCTAATTTTCAAACCAGTGTGCAGATTTGATGAACGGAGCTAAAATTTGATAAAATTCGGTTTGACATTTGAATTTTCACAATCACAGTTTCTCTAAGTTTTCCCGGCTAATTTTTTTACAAGTACACGTGCAAGTTAAAAAAAATTAATTCTTTTTGGTTAATTTTGTTACTTCCAGTACTAATTCTTTATTTCTCCCCCTTTAGATTCGCTTACCGACTTGGAAACTAAAACACAAAAGTCGTGGCAGTAAATTAAAAATTCTAGAACAGTGGGGCTGGCACAAAAGTCATCGCTCGTCGTCGTTTTGGATCAATATTTCGTGTAAGTACAAATTATACAATACATATTGATTTATAGTAAGATCTGAGAATCGGTTATTTTTCGGTTATTTGCCAAGTTTTTTATCATTAGTTTTAAATAGTGTTTGAGGTGAAAATATGTAATTAGATTAATCTTGGGAAGGAATGCTTATATTGTCTGCAGTCGACTGTATTTACAGTCGACTGTAAAATGTCAATAACTGGATATATGCAATCCACGCGCGCTATAAACGTATATCACTTAAGCTTAAGCTTAGCTTTATTCAGTAGTTTGAAGCAATTTAAACTAAACTGATTTATTATACCAGGTCATTAATTTTAACAGATTCAGCCACCAATGCATTTAGTTGTTCGATAGTGCCTTTCGAAATTGTTTATAACATGTGTAGGAGAATATGGGGTGTGGGGAGTTTGCTCATTAATCCTGCCGGTCCGCTTTCTTTGCTTTGAAGTACCTGGTGGCAAGCATGGGAAAACTCATTCACTCGCATGAGCACCACCAATATAAAAAACAACCCTTGGTTGCTAGAAATTATTTAGAAAAATTTACAGTAATGAACTTTCATTAACAAACTTTAAGTGCTGGGTTCATAACTTTTTTTTTTTTTAATTTGGTGATGTTTCGGAAAAGTCAGGAACTTCCAATCGATTTTGTTTTTCGGAAAATTTTCAACACTGATTATTTATTATTTTACTTTTGTTATACATATATCCATAAACTTTACTCAGAAAAACATAAATTCTCATTCTAATTTTCAAACCAAAGTCAAATTGATGCAGGTGCTTAACATCGATACCTTCAGTAATTCTCAAGTTATTCACAAAATATGAATTCATCAGGTTTTTTTTCCATATTGCATACAAGCGTTTGAGGATAACTAAAAAAATGTTAGAAAGTTGGAGGATTAGACTTTTCTAAGTTCAATTCCCAAACCAATGTACAGGTTTGATATGTGGAAGCTTAATGAACATTTTGACATCAAAACATCATTGATACACCAAGGTTTTCTCGAGATGTTCTACAAAATAAGGTTTCTTCTGATTTTTTGGTGAAAGCACCAAATGAGGTAAGAAAAAGTTGGAGGATGGCACTTTTCTCATTCAAATTTTCAAACCATAGTACAAATTTGATGAGCAGAGCTTAACGAACAATTTGATATCAAAACATCATTGATACCTTCAGTAATTCTCGAGTTATTCACAAAAGATGAATTCATCAGGTTTTTCTTCCATATTGCATACAAGCGTTTGGGGATAACTACAGCAAAATGATAGAAAGTTGGAGGATCAGACTTTTCTCATCCTAATTTTCAAATCCTGTGTGCAGATTTGATGAACGGAGCTAAAATTTGATAAAATCATTTGACATTTGAATTTTCACAATTTTGTAATATTTTTAGCAATATTATCCATTTTTCAAATATGTACAACAAAATCTCTCATTAGAGCTCGGCTATCAATGTTGCTTAGTTTACTTAGTTCGTTAGAAATCAAGCCTCTATGATTATTAAGGCTAGTGCTAAACGGATTAATTGTATTGTTTAACATTGAAAATGTAGAATATCTATCTTCTTCATTTCTTATTTTATGTTGGGTTTTTATTAGATTAAGGTATTCTGGGCCATACCAAGAACAATTCATTGATCGAGTGATTTTCACCCCGGGTGACTGTCTTCGGAACTCTGTACTTAAAGAAATAAAAGTTGATAGATAAGACTCTTTCAGTTTAATTACCAACAATGTATATAGTTTGATATGTGGAAGCTAATGAAACATTTTGACATAAAGCATCAGTTGGAGGCACTGCCGAGGTGAAGAAAGTTAGATATAATTGAGGACAATTTTGTAATATTTTAGTAAATACATCCAGTTTTTTCAAATATAAAATAATAAAATCTCTCCATTAGAGCTTTGTTATCAACAAAGTGTTTTTCAGCCATTTGTTCTTCAGGAAATTCGAAACAGATTACGCTGTATTTGGCATAACGATTAATTAAGGTCAAATTAATTGAAAACATGACTATCTTTCATTTTCTTATTTTCATGCCGGGTTTTTATTAGATTGCGTATTCGTACATAAATTTCATCAAATTCAATAATAGATTTAAAGATTGCAATTTCAAAGATTTTCCTGAACTGTATCGAGTAATAGCGTGTTGGAGGATAAGACTTTTCTCAGTTCAACACAAACCAACGCACAGGTTTATGTGGAAGTTTAATGAATATTTTGTCATCAAAACATCATGATAGCACCAAGGTTTTCTCGAGATGTTCATAAAATATGTTTTTCTGAGATGCAGAAAGTAATTCAATGAGGGTGAAGGTGTTGGAGGATAAGATTCTTTCATTCAAATTTTCAAACCATTGTACAAATTTAGAGTGTACAGGACATCAACAATGATATTCAACACTAACATATTACCTTCAGTAATTTCGGGTTATTCTACAAAAATATGAATTCATCAGGTTTTTTTCCAGTTGTATGCATACAAGTGTTTGGGGGATAATCAACAGCAACGATACAAAGTTGGAGGACTGCCGCATCTCTTCTCATCCTAATTTTCAAACCAGTGTGCAGATTTGATGAACGGGAGCCATAAAAATTTGATGAAATTCTGCCTTTGACATTTGAATTACTCGCAATCAGTAAATGTAACCCGTTTTTCAAAATATGTACACAAATCTTCCGAGCAGAGCTTATGGCTAACAGCCGCTTAAGCTTAGTTTGTCTCAGTTCCTTCAGTTAGAAATCTAAGCCTCGGTGATTTACTAAGTGCTCAGGTAGGCTAAATTTGATTAACCGGGCCGTCAAACTAATTTGGAAAATGTAAAAGGACTATTCTCCTTCATTTCTTATTTTCATGTCGGGTTTATGGCTGATTTTCACGCATTCGTGCTACAAATTTCAACAAATTCCCACGATTTGAGGCGATGGCTTCCACCCCTGGGTATCGCCTCGGCACTTGTGATCAGTCAAATAGCTGTATGCAAGTTGGAGGATAAGACTTCTTCAGTTTAATTACCAAACCAACGTGTACAGGTTTGATAGGTAGTTAATGAAATATTTTGATATAAAGACTAGCGATAATTGCTTTCAGATGTTCATAAATATTTTTCTGATATTTTATGAAAGAATTAAATGAAAAAATAAATCACACACTCGTTACTACAAAATATGAATTCACTGTGTTTTTTTCCATATTAGCGCGTTGTTTGGGGATATAACTGCGAAATGATACGAAGGTTGGAGGATCAGACTTTTTCACCTGACAAAACCAGTGCAGATTTGATGAACGGGAGACAAATTGATAAAATTGAACACATTTGAATTTTCAATCATAGCTTCTGAGTTTCGGCTAATTTTTTTTACAGTAATGCAAAGTTAAAAAATAATTTTTATTAATGACATTTCCATATCATAATTTTTATTTTCTCTTGATCAAAGTACTGACTGAAACGAAAAACAAAAGTCGTGGCAGGAATTAAAATTTGTAGTAGTGGCCAGCAGCAAAGTCGCCGCTTGGTTTGTCGTTTTGATCAATATTTCTGTGTACAAATAGCAATACATATTGTTTATAGTAAGATCTGAGAATCGTATTATTTTGCTGTATTTGCCATGTTTTTTTATCATTAGTTTTTGAAGAAAGTTTAGTGTGAAAATATGGTAATGATTAATTTGTAATGAAATGTTATGAATTGTCTTTGTCGATCAGAATAGTTTGATCGTATTTACAGTCGATCGTAAAATGTCAACACCGATATATGAACTAATGCGCTATAAATGAAATACTAGTTAAAGTTATAGCTATTCAGTAGTTTAAAGTAATTAAGAACCAACTGATTTATTATACCAGGTCATTAATTTAATAGATTCAATACCAATGTATTGAAGAATGATAGTGCTTTCGAAATTGGTTTATACGACAAGAGAATATGGTGGGAGTTGCTCATTACATCCTGCCGGTCCGCTTTTGCTTACGTCTGGTAGCATGTGGAAACCATTCATCGCATGAGCACCACTAATATAAAAAAACAACTTTGGTTGCTAGAAATTAGCTTAGAAAATTTAATGAACTATTATCAAACTTTAAGTACAGTTCAAATTTTTTTTAATTTGGTGATGTTTTGACAAGTCAGAACTTCAGAACGATTTTGTTTTCGGTATCTTATTAGCTGATTATTTAGTTATTTTATTTATATATATATATCCATAAACTTTACTCAAAAAACAATTTTACTAATTTTTCAACCAAAGTCAAATTATGCAGGTGTTAACATCGATACC